>VZRX01009742.1:330184-366968 GCA_013398075.1 Notiomystis cincta | reverse complement strand
TTAATATTTCCCAACACCCCCTTTTTTTTTTTTTTTTTTTTTTTTTTTTTTTTTTTTTTTGTACAAACCATAATGGTGTCAGAGCCCTTTTTGTCTTTCCCGATCTTAAACATTTGAATAACATTGCTCATTTGGAACCTGTCTTAACCTTGGCAATATGCTTAGGCTATTTGAATTCTTGTTCTCTTTTCCCTCTTTGTTATTCACTGTACAATTTGTTTAATGCTGCTGCAGCCATGCATTACTAGTCAACCTTATATATAAATTCCATAATAAATTAAATAAAGCTCTGTATGGGTCAGCTTAGACTAGCCCGATTAAAAAATGATTTACTAAAGAGATAGAGGTAGCAGGATGGTAGAACATGCTTCTAAATCAATTATGAGTCCATTCACTGTCGGCCTATTGTGCCTAATAGTGTATTAAAATGCATTCTATATTGTTAAAAAAAATTGACTCTTTCATTGAAACTGAATTAACATTTGCAAGCACATAATAGTGTTTGGAAAGCTATAAACATTTAAATTCAATCCCTTATTGCAGGCTAAGTGTGTACAGCTAGAATTGTAATATCCAGATAAGTCTTTATGTTGTGCTCGTTTCATTATTGCAGCAAGATGTTCACCATGCTAAAGGTAAGATCGGGTGGACGCTTGTATTTATAAGCCCATAATTACAAGGAAGAAAGCAGCAGCACTGGACTGTAAAAGCAAAGTTCCTTTTGAACTGAAATGCAGTGTTTGGATGGATTTGTGCATGTACACACACATATAAAAAACCATGTAATACCCATTGCTAAATTTGTACTGCGGCGCATCTTAGTTCTGCCCCGCCCACCCCGTCTGCCCCTAAGCCCGTAACCTCTCTGTTCCTTGTGAGGCAGCAGAGGAGGGAGCAATCAAACAGGCTGCCAGTCCTCCATGAGCTGGAAACGCTCACAGCTTGGCACAGACCCTGTCATCCATCAGGGAGCCGCCTTCTTCCTCTCCCCCAGGGACTGCAGAAGGTCTCACCGGGACTGCCTGCAAGGATTCACCCTGGCATGGGTGACCTGGATGCATCTATGCCCTGAATTCACAGGCAGCACACTTGCCTCTTGGTACTCACATGGCAGCACTCAGACAAGGCATGCAGTGGAGTTCTCTGCCTCTAGAGAATTCCTCTGCTGGGACTAATACTGTCTTTAGTGGGATTTGCTTACTTCAGATTCAGCTAATTAATTTTTATGGGATAAATTCAAAAGGAGCAGAAACTACAGCTTTCATTTCAGTTTTACTTACATTTGTACTTGCTTCTGTGTTTCCAGTATACTGAAATGATATGAGGGGTTCCAGAGCAAGCAATGCCATCTGCAGAGTTGGAAAGTTTTAAGGAAGTCTTAGTCTATTTTATTTCATGGAACAGAAATACTGGGACTGGTGCTGAGCCCTTTTTATTTTTCTTTTATAGGCTGTATTTGCTTACCTTGTATGCTAAGCTGGTTCTGTGAATGAGCATCTCTCTGCACTCACTAGTGCACTTAAATGCATAAATCCATGAAGCAGCTCAGTTTGAAACAATGCTGTTCTTTCTGTCAGCATTGATCTGGGGTAGCTCCCAGGGCAACAGCTGAGCTTGTACGTTTGTAAAACACGAGGTGAAGAGGCACAAGCAATGGATGAAAATGTTTTGTGACTTGGGAAGCAGATAGTGAGCATTTTCTCTGAAGTTTTACACTGTCTAGTGTTCATACCAGGGTTTCCAGAACTGCAAAAACAATTCTTTCAGCCTTTAGAGTTTGCCTGAATTTGTTGTTCTGAAAGTGTGTGTGTAATGCAGGTTGACATGTAGGATGTTTGCAGAAACCTCTGAGAATTACCTAAGCACTTTTGTTAGACCCATGAGGGACACAGAGCTGAGTAGCATGAAGACTGATTTATTTCTCATCTCTGAAGAAATTTAGCTGTTTGGTTCTATGAAATGAGCAGGTGAAGCATAAATTCACTGGTGTATTATTTCTGAACCAAAGAGAAACATGTATGGCTTTAGATATTTGCTTTTCCAGAAAAATAGTTCTGTGGGTACCATTATAGCTGTACTTGTTTTTTAAATACAGGTATAGGTGTAAATGGCTTTTGATATATTTTCTTATGATTGGGACGAATTTATGCAAAGAGGAATATATCAGCCTGGCAAAGGTTTCATACTGTGAAAAAGTATTTTATTTTCTGTCATTTTGTTAAGCATGATGTGGCTTCTTTTTTTTTTTTTTTTTTTTTAATGTACAGGACAATTTAAAAAATAGTTTACATTTTCTGTGTTATGTGTTTATGTTGTTTTGTTTATTTCTTATAAAAAAATAAATAAATGACAAATTTTGTGATACCTGATACTCAAGAAAATACGTGAATGTTTAACCTCACTTCAGCCTCAAGGTTCATAGTGCAATGCAGGGACTATCCAAATGAAATAATTGCTTTGTCTGGCAAATAGATTGTCTCATAAGAGGACTGAACTGTATTAAGTGATTTTCCCCTGGTGATTGGAAGTAGCTCTCTCCACTGGTTCAGGTAATTCTAAGGTTGTGCCTTCCCTCTTTCATGCTAGACTGCTTTTCCAATAAAATAAAAAATGTAGAACCTGCTACACAAATGTAATGTTAACCTAGATTTCTCTGAGGACAAAGGTGAATGCTATAGGGCTTGCTGAAGGCAGAGGAGGAAATGATATTAAAAGGTTATTATATAGAATTGGATGCACAGGACTGTACAAAGCTGAAAGGTGCATATTGGGGTGTATGAATTTTGTATTAGTTTACATTTCTCTGAGACTCCTTAAGGCAAATCCTAACAGATTTTTTAAGCATACTTGAATACTACTTGCCTTTCCCTACCAGATACAAATTCGTATTAATGTGTTTCTGGGTTAGAAAAATGGTCATATGCAGAAGAGGAAATACTCCTGGGAAAAGAAGAGCCTAAAGATTGCAGAGCAGGCTTTCACATCTCTTCATTGTTTCTGACCAGTGCCTGACCAGGGCCATGGCTGGCCAAACTGGACATGTCCAGTGAAAAAACTGCAAAGAAGCTGGAGTTCTGGAACAATGCAAAACTCCCTTCCTAATGTAAATCCTGATGTGAACTGTCACGACCTGCAGTTTTTTGACATGGAACAACAAGGAATGCCCAAAGACACAGCTGGCTTTTTCCATAGTACTGTACATAGGTTGAAATTACATATGCAAATGCTGCAATGCACTTTATGCCTAGCAAACCATCATATTCAGCAGGGAAGCTGCTTTCATTGCAGCTAAATGAGTGCAATCTGGATGTATATTTGCTGCTGTAGGGGAATAAATGTACGCATCTGGAGAGATGTTGGGATAGAGTACTGGTGGGAAGGAGGGAGTACATCAGTATCTGCTTTATGAACATCTTATTCATGTGCAATTATGCAACTTGTGCTCAGTTTCATTGCAGTTCGAATGTGATCTGGTGCTTGGAGTACTAAGGGCTTTGAGTGTCGGGTCCCTGTTACACAAAGGTGCCCAAAAAGCCACATCTCACTACATTGTGCATGAGTACTTCAAAAAAAACCAACCAACAAACCTTTATTTCTGAAAATATGTTTAAAAGCATGTATTTTAAAACTATCATGGAAAATGTTTTAAAAGAGAGAAAGGGAGTTATTTTTGCTGCAGTGTGCCTTATAAAATATATTGTTTCTCTGTAAATTTGGTAATTTACTTGAGCTCAAAAGTAACATCTAAAGAAGAATTTAATAATTAAAAATATTCAATATTTCTGTGACCCCTGTTCATTCTCAGTCCTTGGAAAAGAAAACTCATTTTGTATTGTTTCAAATAAGAAAAAAAATCATACACTGATGTGACTGTGTAGGACACAGTGAAGTTTCTCTAGGTCTACTGATTCAAAGTCAGAGATGAGCAATGTAAAAAGGGCTGTTCAGATGATAAAGCCAAATCTAGCAATGGCAGTTGGGATTAGGTTTTTTGAAATAATTAGACTTTGGTGAAATAATTTTTGCCTTGATGGTTTCTCTTTGTCAGAAGAGCTGACCTGTCTCCTCCTCTGATCAGTTGGTGACCCATACACAGGTTCAGGTTGGAGAAAAGCTGTTGCTCTCCCTCTCTCCTACTCCTCTATCTGCATCCACTCAGCCCTCTATCCATGGTGCACTGATCCAGACCCATGGAAGGACATGACCACTCCCCACTCTTGTGACACCACAAATCTGAGCCCTGTTTGCCTGAGCCACTGCTGCTGTCAAGAAAATCTTGACATCTCTTGCAGCTAGCAGGTGAAGGTGCTGAAATAGTGATTTACTAAATCCCAGTATGGAGAACATTTTAAATCTTTTGGCAAGACATCAAAGCAATCCCAGACCAATTTCCAGAATACAACACAGTGCAATAACTGACCATTATTTGGTAGGAGCAGCCTGCAGGAAAAGAAAAAAAAAAGGAAGGAAACTTTCTTTTATTGCCAAACTCCTTTTTATTTGGCTGAAGACCTTAATGACAGCTACTGTGTCTGGTGGAGTGGGCATCAGTAGAAGAGCAGGCTCCTTGCTCTGTATTTTACCCATTATCTTGCAAAGCAGTTACTGTCAGAAACTGGATCATCCTTTCAACAGCGCAATCAGTTTCCAGTCTACCAGGCAGTTGTTGCCCAAGGATGATTTAAAACAAATTCCTGTAAGTTCCAGTAATTCCTATCATGCAGCCCTTCCCCTCATTTCCAGTGGCTGGACAATCAGAATCAGCACACGGGTCACTGGCACACAGGGTTCCTGGAGGAGGTGGGGGGATCTCATCTTGGGTGATGTTGTGTTCTCAGGCTAGCTAAGGAGATTTAATGGGATTTGGAGAAATATCTCTCTGGACTCTGGCAGTAAGGAGTGTAAGGATCACAGGACAAAGCCTCAAGGAAAAATGGAGAGAGAGGGAGCTAAGAAAAGCCTGAAAAAGTCTTCTTGTCAAGGCATATACAGAAATGCAAACAGACTCCCTCTCTCTCAGCAGCTGTGTGTCCTTTTTGTGTGAATACCAAAGGGTCTTCAGTCATATTAATATTTATGCTACAGTATTTCTTCTTCTGATGCAAATGATGACCAGGCATTGATGTTGTGGGCCAGCTGTAACATTGTCTTTGTTGTTGTAAAAATATATAGATCTGCTGTTCTAGTTGTGATGAATAGAATAAAGTTTTGGAAAGTGGGCAGTAGATTTAAGCAGAGTGTCTTCTGTGACTGGGGCAAACATACAAGCTTTATAGCCATAAAATACACAAATACTATCAGCTCTCTGAACCAGGAACCATGAACATTTTCATTCTCTCTAAAGAAATTTCAGTATTTTAGTGCACAGGAACTTGTTTATTTTTAAGTTTCTATTAATCCCTCTGCTGTGGAAGATTTCATAGGCTTTTTTTCAGCATCACAGATGATATTGCTCATCAGCCATTAAAATAGCTTTGTCTATAATTAGGGAAGGTCTAACACCTTTCTGGCCATATGGAAAATGATAAGTTAGCACCTGCCAGAACAGGAAAATAATTATTGAGTAAAGTATAAATATCAAAACATGATAAATAATGGCTACCCTAGCAATCCTCAGCTGGATAAAAGTAGCATCTGCCTTCAGTTTCTGAATATCACACATGATTAATCTGGAGACAGCGAGGCGCTTTCTCAGCTGTGCTGTCTCTACTGGGTAGTGAAGGCAAGATGTCTTTGGCCTTCTCTTACCCTTAAACATTGTGGTGATATCTCTGAATCAAAAGGTTTCATCCAGATGGTTTTTTAAGGAAAAGTGGGAAATAAGGGCGTGGATGAGGGGAAAATTTAGCATTGGCTGAAAATAATCAATTTGCTCTTAGAGTTTTCTTTATGGAAATTGCATCTAAACAGAGCTCTATTTTATTCTGCTCAGATTTTGTACTCTGTGTCTGTTGGGAGAGATTGTACCAGCCCCTGGTATCACAGAACTTGATGCTCATTTGCTGTCAGGTCACCCATACAAATACCCTGAGCATCCAGTTTCATTCAGAGATGTGACCTGATAAAATTCTTCAAATCTGAGCTGAAATGCCAAAGCTGCTGGTGGGTGTTAGGCACTGTGCAAAGCCCATCACAAGTTGAACCAAAGCCCTGATGAATGATGGTGGTGTTGCTAGGCCAGCAGTGCATCCAAACATTTGCCTTTATGACTATTTCTTTGATGAGAAAAAGGCCACCATAAAAACATGAGAAAAAGAGGGAGAAAGAAAGAGAGACATAAAGATGATAAAAAATGTAATGTTTTTATGGTGGCCTGAGTGCTTTGGGCACAAAGCATCTTTCCTGTGATGAATTTATTTCAAAAGATGCACAGTCAGTGGACAGTGTGCACATAATGTAGTAAAGATTCAGCTCATGTGAACACTGAGCACACCTTCCTTGTAAACTGCAGTGCTGTAAAATGCTTTGACCAGGCTCCCCAAATGTTTAGTTGTGTGGTATCAGCATTGCTATAAAAGCAGTTGTTCAAGTTTGTAGGTGTTTCATATTGCTCAAGTCTTGTTCAGAGATTTTAACAGTACAGCTTACATAACTTTGTAGACAAATTCTTATATTTCGTAAGGACTTGTGGTAATTTATTAAATAAAATAACATTGGTTTTGGCAATTTTTTGCTTCATTAGTTGAAAAATGCCATGTATCCATTCAATAAGTATGTGAATGTTTTGGAATTGAAGACAAAAATAGCAACAAAGTAGAACACTTCTTTCAATTTTGTTCTAAAAGAATTGTGTTATTGTTTGATTAAATTTAATTGCAGAAACTAAGACTGCTGAAGACATCAGCTTCTGTATTTCATAAAACAAATATGAAGGAAATTATTTTTTCCTATAACTTTAGAAGAGTGCTATAATGTTAATATTTTCTCAAAGGTCATAATGAGGTTTTAGCAAGTATTTTATATGACATAAGGCACTTCTGGGAAACAAGGAGGAGATGATGTGTGATCAGAGGTGGACACTTGGCACTTCTGTGGTTACAGTTCAGCTGTCCCTGAGTTACTGCGTGATGAATGTTAATGTTTAAGAGGGTGGGAATATTTTCAAGGCATTAGGTTGTTTGCTTGTTTCTATTTTTAAGTTCATTTTTTATATATATCTGCATAGTTAAAACTGGGGGGTTTGTGTCATTTTACTGGTTCACCTGGACGTACATTTCATGTGAAATTATGTCAATATTTAATAGCGGAAGGATAAGTTTTTGTTCAAAGTATTTTCCTTATTCTCTACTGGAAATAAAAGAGAAAGGGCTATAGCATGTTCTTATCCAGGACTGGAAAAAGTAGCTGGAAGATGCAAGGAGGTTTCTTCCCCTTAATATTTTCAGTACAAGGGAAGACTTTGCCTGATGATAGAATTACCAGAAAGTCTGAGCACTTCTCATGCCCTCTGGGGATGACCAGAGTGCAGCCCAGGGCCTCTCTGACTTCTGTGTTCACCAGCAAAAACTGGGGAGTGGAAGCACAGGTTACAATTTTTGTTAATCTCACAGGATCTTCTGCTTGTGTCCCTGCAGTGTTTCCACCATTTCAGGAAAAATCTCTCTCTGCATTATCCATCTACTCATGCTGTCCTATCTTTTGTGTCTCAGACAAGGAATAATGGCCTGTTTGGAGATTTAAACTTCTTAGGCATTGCATGTTTTCTCCAGGGTTGAACATTTTATCTGTTTTGCATGATGCCTCTTTAGCAACAACAAGAAAAAGTTAATTGATTCAGAAACACCCGCAGCAGTTGTTTTTCAAAATGGAATCTTTGTTTTGTCCTCCTGTGAGAATAAAAGTATATTATGGTATGCTAAAACTTGGTATTGCCAGTGCAAGCTGCTTAGGTACCTAAATCCTGCTCTTGAGAGATAATATTTGTGATAAGTTTAGTATGGCTGCTGCTTTCACACAGCTTTTGGTGATTAGAACCAGTCAGTTGATACGAAGTGACGCTTTCAGTGGAAACACGTCCAAGGGACTTGGCTGTAAGGGCACAACCTTTTCTCAGGGGCCCAGAAACCTGGGGAGATGACAGCAGAGGGTTGGAAGGAATGCTCCCAGTGGTGTTCCCAGTCTTCTACAGCAGTTTTTTCTGGCCAGGGCAGCCCCCACCTTTACTCCTACAAACTCTGTGGGTGCAGAAGTTGGTCTTACCCAGCTGCTGAACTTTTACTGAGCAGTTATCAAATATCAGGTTGTTCTATTCAAATGCCTGGTTTTCCAAGTGGTGGTGGCTCCCTAATATGCCTTTCTGCTTAATTTCTCATTACTTATTCCTATTTGCTTGTGATGTACGGTTGAAATATCAGCACCCTCATCTTGAGCAAGCTTGTAGTTAATTGACATGTAACCCTTGTGAGTTATGAAACTGAACAGCAATATTAACCCATGGTGACATTTGAGATTAAAAATTAGAATAAGAAATGAGTATGATAAGATTGTCTTAGTAGTGGTTTAGGTCTGGTGGATTATTGTAGTAAATTCCAGTCAAGTAAGAAAAAAAAAAATTAGTAAGTGAACAAGAATAGCCAATTTTTTCTCAAAAAATGCATCAAGATAAATTTGGAGAAAATGAGATCATGACTTTAAGCAGCATAATGTTTCTATTTTATTAATATGCCAAGTAACATGTCAAAACAAGAAATCAAAAGCAGTTTGCCAATTTCTCCCTACAAAAACCCAAATACAGTGCTCCACACAATGTAGTAGGAATTTTAATTTGATCTTGTCCCTCTAGATTGAAGTCAGCCATCAAGTTTCCAAATAAATTTAATACCTTATAAATGTGATTGATTGCTGATGTGGTAATCCAGTTAGCTGCTGGGAGGTTTAATAGCTGGAGAATCCATTTAGAGAAGAATAAGGATCTTGAGGTTAGGATACTGGGGTATTTTCAAGAGGTCTAATTTCAGTTCTTATCTGGCATTAATTTGTCATAAATCTCCTCTTCTGTTTGTCTTTATGAAATGGGCATTTCTGTCTCCTCCACCATGGGTATGAACATGGGTATAAACAGAATGGTCCCATCAACACAGCTACAGACATCAAGTCCTAGTGTAGGATTTTCTGTATGTTTTACAAAGATCAAGCAGACAAATGTTACGTGTAGCTCGTGTGTTATTTTAAAATATTATAACCTACTGAGGAGAAAAAGGATCTGAGAAGCTCTTCCCAAGCTGATCTCTCAGCTCATATATTTTTTTCTTCAGGACAATGGTAACTGTACTTTTGAGTACAGTCAGAGCTTTAACAGTGGTTGGTGCTGCTGGTTGCACACTAAAGTTACAGCATCTCATTAGTACATCACTTCCTCAATAACAACATACCTTTACATCTAAAATGTTCTTTTGCTTGTACTCATACACGAGACTTAATGATTTTAGCTTTTGTCCTTTTCTCCTGAAAATGGTGAACATCAAATGATTTTTTTTTTTTTTTGGTGACAGGTTATGTCAGAGTTGTGCCTTTCTTTTTTTCCCATTAGGGAAATCTATCCTACTTATCGTTACCTATGTTAGAAGAAAAATCACAAGTAGTGTGATGTGGGTGCATAAAAGCATGCAAAGACAATGCTAGTGTGACAGCTAATTAAAACCAGGTACTTTAATGCTGAGAAACAAACAAAATTCTTTAATGTTACTGGGAAACCAAAGTATTATGAAGGCAGAAGAGAATTGCAAAAGGCTTGTTCAACAGACAGCTCAAAATATTTATGGAGTACAAAGGAATATGAATGATTTTCTGGAGGAAAGCTGTATTATTATGGCTCCCAAATGACAAGCCATTGTTGCTTTGGTGCTGGAAGACTGCTTTAGTTGCAAAGCAACTATAGGTGATTTTTCAGCTTACAGTACTAGACACCAACAAAACACAGTATTTTAGGTCAGTCAGATTCCCCCCAAATTGCTTTACAGATGATCCTTTGAAGAAGTCCTTCAAAGCTCTTTTTAGCCTCATCACAAAACCATGGTATCATTCACATTTATGTATGAAAAAAATGTAATTTTTATCTAAGGCTTCTTTTAGCCCCAGTGTTAACAGCCATGTAAAGGTAGTGTTGGGGAGAGGCTGTACATTTAATTATTTGCTCTGACCTGAATGCAAGTTGTAACTGTTTTTAAATACAGATGCATTTCTCTAAAGCCTTCACATACCACTAGGTTACCTTCCATTACTATGAGGAGATCTTGTGATAGATATTTTACAAAGCCCTGTGATATACTGGTGAGTATTTGTAGAGCTGTTTTACTTAATATTCTAAACATAAGGCTGTCCCAGTCTGCTTTGAGGTGTGCAGCAGAAGGGCTGGAGGCAATGACCATAGGTTGCAGCCAGGAATGTTTCAGGCAGATAAGGGAAAAAAATCCTTCAGGGTGAGAAGTGTGATTTGTGGCATGGACACCGATGCCCAGGGTGGGGTTGGATTCACCATTGGTGGGTTAGTCAAAATCCATCTGGAAAAAGACTGTGAGCAAAATGACTCCTACTTTGAAGCTATCCCTGCTTTGGGAAGGGGATCTCACCAGGTCAGCTCCACAAGGCCTTACAACACAAATTTTTCTGCAATTCTATGAGATTTTATATATATACTTATATATATATATACACACATACATGAAAGTGATGGAGAATGTATTGCCTTATGGTTTGCTATTGGCACAGCCTTTCAAGGTGTTAAACACACAGGTTAAGTGGAATTTGGAAGAAGAGGCATTTTGCTTCAGGAAAAAATAGAAGTGGCATCATACAAGAAATGCTTTGAAGTGGCAGTGAGGTGTCATGTGTTTGGCAGTTAGAGATAACAACATTTAGGCCTTGTGGGAATAGATTCCCTTTCCCCCTCCTCCTGCTCTGTTTTGCTTCTAGAGCATGCTTTTGGCAGTAGAAAATGTCATTCTATGCATCATGCAACACTTTGGTTATGTTTCCTAAAATAGGATTCAGCTGAGGGTACAGTCAGCATTTGAAACCCAACTACTGTACATGGAGAGCAGACATAAAAGACTTGTGCTGAAAAAGATGAACGCATTCCTGTTTCATTTTCGGAGCGTGTTGGCAAGAGTTGCAATTGCTGACATTTTGGGGGCAGCTCCTGAGAAGTGCAGCACTCAGTTGTCTTGCTCTGTTATTGCCACATCAACATTTACACAGTTTGTTTGTGCAAATGTGTTGTCAAAATGAAAGCGCTTGTTTTACATCAGTCCCGTTTTATTTCAAAAGTGAAAGAAGATTTTTGGCATGTATTTTGCAAAGCCATAGAATTTTATGTCTAGGAGGCAAAGCAGAGGAAAAATGGGGGTATAGTGTGTCACAGACATGAAGAAGCTGTTTGTACAATACATACAAAAGCCTGGGAATGAATAGAGAGTCTCTTGTCAGTAAGTTCATGACCACCTAAACCTCACTTGACTTCAAAAATTAAGTGTGGCACAAACTAGAACAGAGACTGTGTTCATTACAGTCATCCGCTTGTCCACAGTTTTGAAAAGAGGAAGCAAGATGTGACTTTGGCATGAATATCGTGTATTTTTGTGCGTGTGTTTGACGGATGTGGGATATTGAGATAGAAAACATCAGTGCAGGAGGTTTGGTTAGGCATGAATGGGCTTTCTTTGGAGATTTGCAGAGAATGCAATAACCTTTAATAAGTCCTGAGAAGGAAACAAAATCAGCCTCACCCTGAGTCATACAAAATTTCAACAGATGCATGACTTGGGCTACTTGAAAACATGCCAGATTTCTGGTGGAATTGTCCCACTGCTCTTGTGTTTATTGTGAACTTGTACCCAAGAGGGCTGGAGAAATTTTTATGGTCTCATGTTATTTAAGAAATACACGGTAGTAGGTCTTGGAGGCCAAATCTGATTGACTTCACAACATCCAGGATTCTGCCTTAGGTGAGGGAATTTTAAACCAACCTCTGTGATTTACAGGTCTGAATTTCAGTGTGGGAAGCTGTGTTTTCTCAACTGCCTTTCCATTCATCTTAAAAGATTTTTAAATTAGATTAGCTATGCTTTGCTGTTCTAACAAGTTGGAGAACATGATACATATAGGCCAGTCCTCATGCTTGTGCAAAAGTTTTCCTGGTCTAGTGATGCTCCTGTTTAACAGCATAGTCAGCATCAGTGCTGACTGCTGTACAGACTGGGATCAATAATGATGCAACACAAGCCCTGAACATAGAACAGTGAATAGGAATCCCAGCTTTTATTTTCATAAAAATAACCAAAATATCTGTGCAACGCCTATAAAGGCTTTTAACGACTTTGAAGTATAAGGCATGACATGTTGTTTTAATTTATATACAACAAACACCACATTTCTAAAGTTGCTATTTGGGTTTTTTAAAAGATGAAACTGATGATAGCTGAAATGAAATGAAGTAAGTTTTATGCATGTTGCATTTTAACAAGTCTGCTGTCTCATTGGAATGCACTGCCTTCTTGTGCTACATTTTATTTTTGGAATTTAATAAGGCGCCTGTCATATCTGCCTCAAGGCTAAAGAATATCATGAGGGAGAAATCCAAAGTACTGTCATGTTTGACTGACAGGGGGCCAATTTTAATTTTTTTATGGGAGGTGGCTGATATTAACAGGCTGTAGTACTGAAGATGCACTGCTCTACCATCTGCTTTAAACACCCTGTGTTGATGAGCCAGTAATGACGTTGCTCAGTGACATTTATCAGGTGAATTTGGCTCTGACACTCAGTAGAGGATTTTCATTAAAAAATTAATTCCGTGCATTTTACAGTGAAGCCCATTGTGATGATAGATTCTGGTACAGTGCCATGTATCTCCAGAAGCTGTTCTAATTACCTGAGAAACTTGGGAAAGCAATAAACTACTACTTTCCATTTCTTGTGTGTACTCCCTTAGCATATAATTAACACACTGACTCACTTAGCTTAAATCTCTGAAGATCTATGTCTATGTGATGATTACTTGCTCTTCAAAGTAATAAGCAAATGCACCTCAGTGGCTCAGTGGTTGGATGGCAGCAGGCTCAGCAGCCTTTGTGAAGTGCAGTCTGGTGGTGGCATTTCCTAAATGTTCACTGGAAAAGTGAGTAGGATACAGTAATAGGGGAAATGCTGCAACTTAAAAAAAAAATAAATTAAAAACCCACCCAGCTTCCAAGAGAAGATGTAATAAAATATTCCATCGACCTCTTAAATCCAAAGGGAGCAAAAAATGTTTCTGTTCACCAAAGCCTTTTTTCAATATTTATTTTAACGTTCTTTCATCTTGGTTAACTTTATTTCTCATTAGCTAAACTTTAGGGAAAAAAAATCTTTTCTAAGACTTAACTCATATTCCTTAAGAAACAGAATTCCTCAGTTATATTTGGCACTTTATCTAGCATCTTTTGCTGTTCTTAGATGTGTCAGATCTGCATGTATCCTTCTCCACTTCAGAATGACTTCCAGGTGACCTGGGAGGAACAAGTAGTCTTACCATAGCTTTTCAAGCCCCTACAAGTGCACCCTGGCAGGTGGTGGCACTTCCACTGACAATTTCGGTGAAAGAGAAGAGACTTAATGAAACACATCAATACTCACCTCTGTTAAGCCAGATTATTTTGCAGTCACTATTTGCTTTGAATCTCAAGGCTGAGCACAAGCTCTCCTGAATTTATTGTAGCACATGATAAGGAGTTTGTACCAAGTTTATGTACCTAACTAGAAAAGATGATGCTTCCCTCAGCCTACAGCTAAGTACCATACACAGAGCATTGCAGGTGCAGCATGAAGCCTGCTAAGGCCAGATTTACTCTATCATGGCATATGATGATACCACCTCAGATGATTGGGGATATGATATCCAAGCAGAGCAGCTGAAGGAACGACTGCATTGAGAAAACACACCAGGCAGATTGCATAGCATTATGCTGCTGATCATCAAAATACTTAAGAACAGCTTAATGGAAACCAGGTGAGTTACCCATTAATGTCTCTGGAGACGATTTGATTAGCCCTTTCATCAAGTCAGATGATTTTAGATTACAAACATTCTACATAAAGTATTAAGACTTTCTTTTTTTTTTTAAATAATCGCTTGTGTTTTGTAGTGATTGGAGAGGTTTATTATTTAAAAACAGATGATAAAATTCTTATCAGCATTTTTACAGAATATTTATAAAGAGTTTTCAAACAGATTTCTTGACCTTCTGGAGGGAGGGAAGTGTGTTAAATTCCCTGATATTCTGCAGTGTTTCTCTGCCCTTCTGTTACACAGCAATACTTCTTTATTGTCTGGTTTAGTAACATGAATACTTACAAGTGTATTGGCTCAGCAAATCATTTGCTGGAGAACTGATGATAGCCTACACCTGGCTTGGGAGTCATACACGAATGAGAGAGGGAGAAAAACAATACTCACTTAATGGGAGTCTTGAAAGAAGTAATTTTGTGACCTTTTGAGACAGGGCTGTTTCGGGAGTATTTTCACAGCAGGCAAGCTCCCTGTGCATGTATCGCTTTCGTGTGTTCCTACCTGCTGACTGATCCCGCAGAGTTCCCCCGGGCCAGGCCTCCCGGCAGCTTTTCAGACTAGGGACGCTGGCAGCACCCCCCTGATCCCCTCCTGGCTGGCAGCACCCCCGGATCCCCTCCTGGCTGGCAGCACCCCCCCGATCCCCTCCTGGCTGGCAGCACCCCCCGATCCCCTCCTGGCTGCCCCCCGATCTCCCTTTGCCCTGGCACGGCTCCCTGGCTCCCCGGAGTGAAACCGGCCGAAGGAAAGCGCTGCATAGCTGGGAGGTGGCGTAAGGCAGAAGGGGCTCGCTGAAACTCACTTTGCTCCTTCGGAGAGATTTCGTTTCCCACCCCTCGTCTCCCTGCCCTTCTCAAGTGGCGATTTTTCCGGCCGACTGGCGTGTCCAGGTGTTGGTGCTGCTGTCACCTGTGCCCCTGGGCCCTCCTGCTGGTGCTGCGGCAGAGTTAAGCAAGCGTGCGGCTGCCTGCTGCTGGGCGCAGCCAGCTCGGCCCAGCCCGAGCAGATGGCTCTGCTGCTCAGCCTTCGCAGACAGGCTCTTTCTCCTCTAACAGCAAATTAACCCACGGCTGCAGGCTCGTGGAACTGGGGGGTTTTTTTGCTTGATTTTTTCTTTCTTGCTTGTTTTCCCCCATAAAGGTCTACGGGGCCTGAATAGGAGTCTGTCAGTATGAAAATTTAGCAAAATAGTAGATGACTGTCACAACAGGAACTGTAATTTAAATATTAGTGTAAACCCTAAGCAAACCTGAGACTTTCTGTTGTTATTGTTCATTTTCAGCTATTTCCTTTTCATTTATTGGTCCACCTCTCAAGGTTCTGATTGTTTCAGGTTTGCAGCACATTGGGGCAAATGTCATTGTTCTTTAAAGGGGAGCATCTTTAAAGCCAGAAGGTTTTTTTAAATTCCTAGCTGCTGGTCATGAGTGAAAAACCATGACACAGAATACGTCTTGTTTGCCTGAGTCTTTCATTTAGAGGGAAAAAAAACCCAAAAAAACACAAACCCTCTGCTGATGGTTTCTTGATTTTTTTCCTCTCACCTTGTGAAAGAAGTATCCTAAGCCTTTTTGACGAAATCAGAATTACTTGCTGGTCATTGCAGCCACGCTTCTGTGTAGTTTAGGTCCATCTCTAGAGTTCTACAACTAGAGTTAAGAGCAAGAGAAAAAATACTTGTCTGAAGGAAAAAAGTGTAAAGTGGGTGCCTTCCTCTCCCTCATTTTCTTTCCCTAGTTTTCCTTTCCCTGCTTATTTTCTCTGTGAGTATACAGCACCAGCAGCTGGCTGAGACCTGCTCTTCAAAAGAGCAGGGATTCTGAGGAGAAGAAAGGGACAGAGAAATAGAAGGAGGAATACATTTTCCTTTGATCAGAAGAGAGCATGTCTGAGTTAGCAGAAATCTTTCTATGGTCGTCAGCAGGTTAATGCAAGAAGTAATGATTTTATGATATTAATAGCTGAAACAGTCATATATTGCAATCATATAAAATATATTAAGGGTTTTTAAACTATTTTCATCAGTCCAGGACTATCTGTGTGTATTTTTTCAGCATTTTCAACTATTGAAGTGAAGGGTGCTTCCTACCCTTTTCAACCATGTATCTTTTATGATCTTGAACTTTGAAAGAAATCTTGTGAGTAGCTTAAAACCTGGTGTTTCTGCAACAAAAAATCAACAAGCCATTAGCTCTGCTGCTCAGGTTTTGTGTCCTTCACTTGAGTAGTGCATTGTAATGATGTCAGAGGGTACAAATACGTATGAAGAGAAGCAGGAGTCCTGCTGTAGTCCAAAGGTAGCATACCATTGTAAAGGGATTGCAGGAGAAGGGACAGAGAGCCCTTAAATGGAGCAGCAGGGTCCAGAGGAATTCCTTGTGCAGCTCTCTGCTGCATAGTGCAAAAAACTTGCCTGAAGTAGAGGAATTGCACAAGAAACAAGATTTTACAAGAACAGCAAGGAAATTATGTAGGCTTTACAGTTTGGCACGACTGCTTCTGCAATTTTTGGGATGAAGCATCCAGACCATTTGGATTTGGAAGCATCTAGATGAATGTTAGTTTGTTTGGACACAGCAGGAAGAACTGTCTTGTATATACTGACTTAAGCAAAAAGCAGCAGTTTGGTTTCAATGAGTAAGTACTTTTTGATTCCCTCCTTTTTTCCCTTAGGATGCAAAAGGACAGATGATTGTTAGCAGAGATAATAAGCTACATAGTTGTAGTGGAGAGAGTGAACTGAATAAATAAAGACTGGTCTAGATGCTAAGAAAGCTGTGTAAAAAAATGTAGTGTTCTTGCTGAAATGCAATGTCTCTCTGGGTGAAGCAGGCAGACTAACCAGATGCACTTATCAGACACTGCTGCCAACAATTTGCTTGTTTTCTTTTCTCTAAGTGCTGAAAGATGTAATACTTTATGGATAACAATGCTAGTGACATGTATCCTTTTCTCCTTTTTCTTTTTTTTTTCCCCCCACAGTTCCATTTTTGTTTTTAATTCCAGTTGTGTAACTCTATTGATCTACAAATAGAACCACAACTTTTCCCTTTCAATAAGTGGATGGGAAATAAATGGAAAGGCCCTGAAAAGACAAATATTTGACAATACAAACCAACTGGCAATTACACCAAGGAAGCTAAGGTTGCTCTATTGCCTCGTTGTTCAATTCTCTCCACAGGAAATACTTCCAGATTAGACTGCATGGACTCAGAATTGTGATTGATCTAAGGGGTGTAACTTCTAATGTTAATTTGTTCATGGCTTTTTTTTGCCATGAACAAGTGATGGTCCAACAACTTTTGGCTGTATTTTCTACATTAAGACTGAAGTTAAAGGATAAAATTAGTACAAAGAGATTTTTCTAACACCTCAAAAAGTTAATGCCTGTTCCATTAAAATCCTGATGCACTCAGGGAGAAGAGTAGTGTTACTAACTTAGTTATGTCAGCATGGTATTACATCTTTTTTAAATGCATCAAGGTGAACACCTCATAGATATGAAGCATATATATACAATTTAGTAAGTTTTGTCTCTTTTTTTCTATACACCATATGAAATCACTGTCCTGTGAAGTTCTGCTAGATTCACATGTCCCCGAGCTGCATTCCAAGACTACTCTTTCCTTTTTGAAATACCATGTTCTACAACACCTAATGAAGAACTTTTTCTAGTTAAACCAATTTTCTACTTTTTCTACCATGACAGTGATTTACATCTACATAAAAAAGGCCTCAAAAAATTAGTGTATTTAATGCCAGGTCATTGAAGTAATAGTATCCTGATGTTAAATTTGTAAGCAAAAAGTAAATACACCACTCAACTAGGGAAAACAGGAAATAAGCTTTAATGAGTTCTTATAAAACTGACAATTTCAGAGACTAACAGGGATAACAAATCACCTGAAATAAAGAGTTCTGTCTTCTTTAGTATAAGAAAGTTTACTTGCCTCTCTCATTTGTCCAGTTTCATAACCGAAACCTGTGTTCAGCTTAAGATCCTTCATCTTAAAGGTCACATTGGGTTTTCCTAGACTAAATATATCCCATAATTGCCCAGAGCTGGGCAGCAATAATGCATATATTGCAAGAAGGAATAAAGGTAATCCACTGAGAAGATAGGATCCCCTAAAGTATGCATCCAGTTTGCTGAGTGCTGTAGAAATGATTGTACTGGAATGAGAGGATCTGCTGGAAGCTGCAGGTGTTTCTGTCTGCACAACAGCACAGAAGCTTTTTGAAGTCCAGTAGCTGACTGCAGTGGACATTGTCTTCAAATTTCTTTTTTAGTTTGATTTTTTTTAATGGGAGGTAGTTTCAGTAGACATAGCTTCAATCATAGAATAAAATGTAGTATCATAGTGAGAGTAGACTGAAATCTCCAGGAACCTGAGCTTTCTGAGTAACAGCTGTGACCACTGCTGAATTTTTAATTTCTATTTAGTGTTCGTGTATGGAGAGGGGGTTGTTGTTTGTTTGGGTTTTTTTAGGTAAAATTCCTCTGGAGCAGCACGTATAATAATGCAAAGTGTCAAATTGAAGTTCAAGTCAATTTACAATCATTTACTCTTGCAGTGCTAGTGTGATTTCAGAAATGGAACATGATCTTATGATTGATTCAGCATATTTCTATTAATTTTTAAAGAATTTTGATACAGTAATTTGTAAGTGTAAACATCTGTGCATTTTTTTTTCCCTTTTCTGTTGCCTCATTTGGTCCACTTTGTCCACACTAGGAAAAATGGCTGTAGATTCTGGATTGTAAAAGAGGAAAATGGAAGGTGGTGAAAAAGCTGAAAATAATCTTGGTCAACATTGAGACTGTCCAAGTATTTTTCGTCTTTAAAAAGAATTAGCCCAATTTACAACTCTTGAGGTGTACAGATATTTTGTGAGATAAATTTGCTGCTATCTGTTGTGCACAGCAAGTACAAATGTACACTTAGATATAGGTGAGTTGTGTGTTTTTATCTATAAAAACTCATGGTGGTTGATCACATCAAAAAAACTGAATCTTTGATTTATTCCCCGTTGCCTGCCAGTTCTGCTGTTAAGCAGCACTCGGGTGTGGCTGTCACCTGTTCAGTTGTGTCATGTGTGAACTTTTCTCTCTGCCATACATTGTGCTTTGTGACATAGATGTAAGTCACAGGACTTGTAAAAAAAAGTGTGTTTTTCAAATTGAGAAGGGATCACTAGCCTACAAGCTAGCAGATGCCTGGGTATTGGCAGGCAAAACTAAGACAATATTATAATTTATTTAGAAAGCTGGAGGCTGTGACTTCCTGCTTTGAAAGCATATGGAAAACTATGTGTGATTTGTTTTCTTTTTTTTCCCAATGGTACTTACTCTTAGAAATTAAGTGTCTTAGTCTGCAAAGATTGGATCCTGGGGTTGAAAGCAAGTAGGTGAATATGTGTGTCTAATGTTGATAAACTGGACAGAACTCTACTCGTGGAAATCTGTTATTCCATGATTAACTTTATCATCACTCTTCTGAGTGAGAGAAACTCTTGTTTGACCTCTGCCTCTGACCTTCCACAGCCAGCACTTATGGCCACATGTGGAATAACAGCTGGTGGCTGCAAAATCCAGGTGCAGATGTCAGGAGCACATTTTTCCAGCTGTGCCATCTGGGTCTTTTGACATTTTCTCTTTTTGTGTCTTGGCTATCTTCACTTCTGGCTTTGGTGGATGGGGGAGCAGCCCATGGGATATGTGCTGGGCCAAACCATTTAAGACAGTCCCTTGTCACTCTTGATGCTTTTTGCATTGAATCATTTTTAAGTGAGCATGATTTAACTCCATTTATGCTTCATTTGAAAGAAACAGAACAGTTGGTCTTGAAATTTGGGAAGGCCACTGGGTATGTTAAATATTACATAAACACGGTCTTCTGTAGATTTTTTGCTCTGAAGATCATTTATAGGTCAGAAATAAAGTTACTATCTTCTTGTCTCAAAGCACTTCACATAATAGTATTATTTTATCTCTTTATTATTTGATAATATCTCTGAAGCTTTTCCCAGAACAGGCAGCATTGTTTCCTTGGCACCAAGTGTTAGTTCAGAAGAATAAAGGTATACTGGATTGATAATGAAAAGTTAAGTAGTGTATAAAAACTTTTTTCTAATATTATAAAAATAAATACTCAGGTTTGTTCATGGTTAAGGCTCTTTAAAAAAATCCCCAAGAACAAGGAACAAACAACAAAGGTATGGTGGATTTCCTGCAGTTTTAATTGCTTTTTGGTTTCTTTCCCTACTGTGTTGGGGAATCTGGTTGTAATGTACATAAATTGCTTCAAAATTAAACAGGCTTCTATGACATGGAACTGTAAAACCTCCAAAAATTCAGCGTTATAGTGCAAGTGTACTCTGTCAAGAAAATATGTAATTGGGAGGGTTGGACCAAGTTGACAATTAAAAGTGATTGAGGACTTGTCTCAGAGGAGAGATCGCTTTTAGAGCGCTGGAAAGCTGCCTGTGTAACACGAGTTAATACAAAGCTGTGCAGACCCGGGCCCTCCTGGAAACTTTCTGCTGCCCTATAAAGAATGCCCGAGCTGGCCCTGAGCAGAGCCCGGGTCCTGCTTGGAGCCTGCCCCGAGCCCAGGAAGGCAAACTCGTCCTCCCGCAGAGCCGCGGGCAGAGGCGGTGGCGCTTGGTGAGCGCGGGCGGAGCTGAGCGGGGCTCTCGCAGGCTGCTCCGGGCTGACCCGCCGGACACTGCTCGGGGGAAGGAGGGCTCACCTCGCTCTGCAACTCACCGAGCAGTTCCAGCCACGAGTGCTGCCAGGAGTGCCCATTAGCGGCAGCGGTGCTGCTGGGCTTGGCAGTGGACAGCTGGCAGCTGGACACACGCAGCCCTGTCCTGCCACGTGGAAGCAAAAACTTACAGAGGAGCACAGCAACATGCTTTGTGGATGATTAATTTATTTTCGTTTTCTCAATCACCTTTTGGTGGTTTGTTTGTTTGTTTGCTTTTCTTTCCCTGTTTACTTCCATTCTGTTCTGTTCCTTCCCACGCAGTGCTGGTTGTGGTTACTTCAGCACAGTGTTCAAGATCATTTTCTCTAGTCAGGGCTTGCTCATTATCTAAGAGGATGTGAAAATGGGCTAGACTAAGGAAGAAACTGGTAATTCTGTATGAGGATATACTTTAGTTAAAGCGTGAGGAAATACTTTAGTTAAAAACTTCTGAACATATTTTTTGAAGCGCGAGCTGAGCCAATAATTGGGTTCAAATCCTATTGACAGTCTGAGAGCACAGTTGAAATATCTGGAGTTATCTTCATGCTCAGAAGAGAGGGCAAAGGCTGTAAGCTGAGTTACTCTCCCATCCTTAGACAAAGTCTGTCTGGGTCATGTTTTAGGAAGCTACTGTGGACAGGCTTCTTTTACTGTCTCCCTTCTCTAAGCTGGAATTATTTTATCATTTCCTGTGCGAAGAACTGGAAAGTCTGATGTACAAAAAGGCGCCGAAGTCCTAATGACTAAGATGTTTCCTGAAACCTTGCATTTCAGATTTCAAAAGATTTCTTAAAATCTTTGAAACACTCTGAAGGTGGTCCTTTTTCACAAGGATCCTTGACTGAAGGAAAAAAACGTACACTATCTCAAACCTATCTGTTTTCTCAAATAATGAGTAAAGGGAACTGGATCATCAGACTTGTTTTAGTCTCTACAGCAATATTGCTTAAGTGAAACCTTGAAGTGCTTCCTTTTGGAACTTGTCAACCACACAGAAAAAAAAATGTAATAAGTAAAAGTACATATTACCTCATCTGTAGGAAACCCAATAAAGTGTAGCAGGTCCTTTATGTTGCTCTGATGCCAAAGAACACATTTCAGACTTCATTTTCTATATGAGTAAGACTTGCAAAGAGTTTACTGGTCTTCAGTAAAATACTGTTTGTCTGACTGGATTCATCTCAGCCCTACTGAAATACAATGCTGCCCTGTGTAGTAATTTCCACTGCTTCTATTTTGTGCAGTATGTGTGTAGCTGGAAAAAATAAATGTCATTGAACACCTTTTACAGGTACATTCACTACCTTTTGTAATGCACAGAGCAGCTCTACCACGGGAACAAGTCTTGCATAAGTAGGAATGACAGCAAACAGATGACCTTTTCATGGCTGCTTCAGCCTTCCAGAGTACCTGTGTTCAGGACTTAAAGGGAAGACCCTGTGGAGGATGTAATATCATCCAGAAAGCACTTTCTGTGCATGTGCATGTATATGTGTCTATCTGTAGACAGGGGCATTAAGAAATTAGAATTTACATCCATAATCCTAACAGAGACTTACATGCCCAGATGTTTCAGATGCTCACTCACCACCTCCTTCTCTCTTATTTGAAGTCATTGGCCCAAGTTCTGTGTGGGTTTATGATTGAACCTTGAAAGACATTAACAAGTTTTTCAACATACAAGTCTCCCACTAAAATTAATAAGCCTTTTGTCTGGGAGCTTGGAGGCAATAAAAATAAAAAAGTCCTTCTTCTGGCTCCTCATTGTCACCTCACTGGTGGAGATGAAGTTCATTTCCATTTAGAAATACTGCCTGTGTCAATTCACACACTCATATTGTCTGCTTCAGCTAGGGAGGGTTAAATAAATGCTTTCCATGTTTTTATTATGTGAGGCACTATTACACTTGTGCAGTTGAAATGAACATTAAAATGATATTGCTTGTTTTTTGAAGACTCTATGGAACAGCAGCAGTGTATAACCAGTGTTCACATAACTATTTTTACTAAGCTAAGAAAGCTAAATCTATTGTCAGTCATTGTATATTTAGCAAGGAGAGGTCTGCAGGTCCATTTCACAGGGAAAAGTTAGATGTCTATAAATTAAAGAATGCTGAAAGCCACTGCAGGAGGATAGTGCACTTACCTTTTCATTGTCTTGTGCATCCTGGACAGAGACTGTAGCAAAGAAGAGAAAGAAAAAAAGGCTTGCAGCAAGACCACTTTTGAAAGTGTGGCTTTTGAGTTGTTATATTATAAAATGTTTGGGTTTTGGCTTTATTTGGTTAATGAAGTAATTTAATTTTCTTTTTAATTAAGGAGTATACTGTAGGAAAATTAAGTATTTTGCTTATTATTGGTGTCGGTTTAATAGTCTCAAACTGCCCACAGAAGTTTTTTTCTAGGTTCATTCAGTCTTTAGTATTTTTCTTGGTACACATCAATCTGTGGTGATTAATACCAGATATCATGGAGAATGTTTTGTCCTGTAGAAAGCTGCATTTGAGAATCTGATTGAAAATACAAATTGCATATAGTTGACCAAGCAAGGCTATTACAAGCTTTACTTATGGAATGTTATTAGATAAAAGATATAAAAGTTAATACCTCTCTCTTGAGTGATGCTATCCATTTCTCTTGGTACTGATAGGAAATAAAGTCATCTGAAAATATAAAAAAAGCAACAGCATGTCAAATTTTGATCCAATAAGGTTCATGAAAACTGAATCAAATTAGTAAACCTAAGGAGGTGCAACATTGATTTTTAAAATAGTCTGTCTTAGGAATGAGGTACACAAGCCTGTTAGATAATTACTCTTAGTTACCTTTGACCTCTAGGTAGTTGAGGAAGTGGCATATCAGCAGCAACAGGATAATTTTGGTGATTCAAAATAAGCTCTTTTGTACAGCTGATGACACCTGAAAGTCTGTTGATGTAGGTGTTGTCATTCCATTCTTTGGATATGTTAACATATCCAAAGTTGGGCTGTGATGGAAGTGTGAAAGTTAGAATTGGCAAGGTCCTTCTGCAGGCAGCAGTTTCGACAGCATTGGCTGCCAACACAGGATTGGGCATTTGTTTAAATGCACACACAGAAATATAAGACTGTTAAAGCCCACTTCTGAAACTCACATATTTTCACCTTAGGACTTGCTGTGTCTCATCCTGGGAAGAGATTGTATTTGCTCAGGAAGGAAATAAGGCAGGCAGAACAAGCTGAGGTGTGTTTGTCAGTACATCTGTCTGCAGCAAAATCCTATTGTGGGAAGGGCCGGGCCGGTGTACGTGGATGGAGTGAACAATAATAATAATAATAATAATAATGATAATGTTAATTATAATAATGACAAAGAAGTTATGTTGTAAGTGGGGTGTCTCTTCAGCTCATGCATTAGTGCTTGTGCTTCAGAAGCCTAGTAATTTATTGATGCAGATGGCTATGTAAAGTGCATGCAATTTGTGAGGGGGCTTGACCCTTGACTGATGGGCCATATGTTGCAAAGCCCCAGAGGCATCATTTGACTGAGTTCTTTTCCTCTCTCTGTCTCTGCACCTATGGTCCTTGTTCAGTCACCACATATTGAACTATAGACTTCCTAACTCCCCCAATAAATCTCCAACTAATGGCTCACAAAGGCCATAACTTAACCCTTTACATACAAAAGAACACATCATTTTGCATTGCATTTTTCACATTCATTGAAATAAATAATATGTGACCTAGCCTTGTTATCAAGGACCAGGATGTCACAAAATAGGGCCACCTGCAGGCTTGTCCTTGTCTGCATGAACCAAATTCACTTGGAGCATTCTCTAATGTGTGTATGACATTATTGAGAGCTGTGCCCTAAATGCACACGTGGGTTGTACAAATTACTGTTGTATTTCTCAAAGCCCACAAGTGAAACGCAGTAAAGTACCTCATACCTAATGTCTCATCTTGTCTGCTGCTCTTTATGTATTCTAAGAGGGTTAACAGCAAGTTCTTCATGACCTAGGCATGTTTTCAGTTCCACAGAACTTCCACTTGGCAGACAGTTATCCCCATTGAAAATCTTTCCGTGATCTTGTAAAATGCATCAGCAGTATTCTCTTACAGAAATGTATTCATTAATGCATTCATGTTCAGTAAAATTACAGCTGCAGCTCATTCCATAACTCTCCTTAAAGTGCACAGTGCTGCAAGGTGCTACTCAGCTGGGCTGGCATGAGGCTCTGCCTCGGTGGCTGCTGCACAGCAGAGCAGCCCTGTGAGAAAGTCACTTACTGCCATTAAAATACTTCAATAGAAGAAGCTGAACAAGCTGCACAAAGCAAGAAACAGTGCTAAAGTCCGTGTGAGACTTGTACTGATACAGCTCTTTTAAATATTAACCCCCAACACCTGGTAATGTAGCTACAGGGACTCAGCTTTAAAAGGCTGACTTGAAATTGGAAAGGCTAAAATTTTTCGTTAAATTCAAAAAATCTGAGGAAGAAAAACATTCTGGGTAGATAATGACTAATTTCTCTTTCTCCACAAAGTGTTGTGAGGTGGTGGTTTAGCTGGGCAAAAAATTTACCATTTACTACAAGGTCGTGACTTTTCTGGAGAGACCTGAGGCATTTTATATTATTTTTAAAAATTTCTTTTACTGTGGTGTAGCTTTATGTAGCATTTTAATGCGAGAAACTTTTTATGATTCTCCCAAGTTTATTCTGACAAAACTTACTAGTAATGGAGTTTTGTATGAATAATAAGTGTGACAGTGCTCAGTTATATACTTAAAAAATGTATAAAAACTGTAGTTTAGAGTCTGTGTATTGGTGATACTTTTGTTTTTTGCATATTATCTGGAGGGAGAAAATAAAAAAAATACCAGAGCAATTTTGAGTTCTTCAGTGAATCTGAGCTCATTATTATGGTATGAAAAAAAGTGAGCTCATGGCAAGCTGATGCAAATGAACAAATTCATAACTTCCTCTCTTAGAACTGCTTCCTTAGCAGTTTGTGGTGCGCTGTAGTCAGAGAACGAGGTTATTTCAGTACAAATCATGCGCGTTAATCACGCACATTGTTGTTCTCAGTCACGTGTATTAAGGCCCGTAGGCTTCCCAGTTTTATTCATATGGATCCTGTTTATGTGCTGTAGCCTCTGCACCATCATTTTATTACAAGTCTTCAGGCTTGAAGTATTCTGTGTAACCAGAAGCCAGAGATAAGCATTCCCTCCTGAGGTTATTATTTCACAATTAAAGTGATGATATTGAAAACATTGATGGCAGTGGGATTTACAAGGGCAGAGGTCTTTACCATTGCCTGGAATAGCAGAAGCAGTTGAAAACCTCAGTTTTAAAATTTCCTGTATGCATTATTCCCCATGTAAGGGCTGTATATGGCTTTCAGTGTATGTTCTGAATGAGTTGGGCCAGCCTATAATTTAATGTGCATTTTATTGAGCTTCAGTCATAATTTCATCTGCACTTCAACTCCATTATCCCAAGTGTGATTATATATTGCACCCAGTTCTATTTCTGTAGTGACCACTTAATTGAGTGTGCTTTGTTTCCTGAGTGTCCCCACTCAAATCAGACAGACCCCATTCAAAAGGGAGAAGCAGAACAATATAAAGGAATTATTTAATGTTTTACAGCTAAAACAAACTGACAAAACTGTAGGAAAGTGTTCTGGTATCATGCAGATAGATCGTCTATCATATTACTGTAGTATTTCTGAAAAATGTGAGTGTCAACAGAAGTCTGGAAGTGGCTGATGTGAAATATTAGAAGGTAGAGAAAGACATTTGTTCCCACTGATCATAAAAGAAACTGTAGAAAGCTGCCTGGAAGAAATCGTGTTAGTGAGCAGGCACACTGCTGAAAGCCATTACCCTCGTGAGTTCCAGGTGTCAGGTTGGATATTATCACTGCCGTGCTACATGTAGTGAAATGTGCTGTCCTTGATGAGTTTGGGGTTTTGAGAGGCAGTAACAGATTATCTTTTCTGTCAACCACAGTTTTATCAGCTGCTCAGTTTTCTGAGCTTTGGGCTGGCCATTAGAAATACCCGTTGAAAACCACTGATGAATTTTTTTTTTTTTTGTCTTTTTAGAAGCTTTATTTAGACTAGATGTGTTCATTGCATAGTCTTTCCAGGTGAACAATTAAGGGAACAAAATTTAAAAATTAAGGGAACAAAAAAGGTGAAACAAATTTCAGTTCAAAGTGTTGCAGTTTTCATTAGCTACTGCTCATCTTTTCCAGCTTGGGTGTTGTATGCAGCATTTGAATGGATGCACACCAGTCATTTGGACCACAGTCTGGAATTGTGCCACTTTTACTGTTCTGAGGAGGACAAAAATAAAAAAAAAAAAGCAGTCTGCACCAAAGTGGGCACTGGAAATTTTGAATTCTCTTCCTACTTATGCTCCAGTATACTATATAATCCTGAGCAACTCACTGTTCTTGGGAATGCTGTAGTTTTTAATGTGAATTTTATCACATTTTATTACCTTGATTGGTGAAGTCAGATATCTACTTCTCATCTCCTAAGCAGACATACAAATGAACAACAAAATCCACATGTAATTCAGACATAGCAAAGTGTAGGTCTAGAAATTAAGCTTATTTCTAGGAAAATCTTGAAACACAGTCTGATAGAAATAAAATTTTGTTGTTGCCTGATAAAACAAAGCTTCACTTAAGAGTTTTATGTTTTGCTGGGATTTATTTGTCTTTGTAGAAGGTAAAGGAGAGTAGGTCAAGATGTTCTATCCTGCAGCTTAAACCACTTTTACAATCAGATCAGCTGAATAATTGCAAAAAAAATCAGATAAGGGAATTTTCAGTTATGCGGTTTGAGATTTAGAGTTATTTCATTGATGCCATCATCAATGTCCAAATCATACTGTCTGAAAGCTGATGTGGCTATCATCAAATTTTATGAGTTGTAAGTGAAAGGGACTATGTGAACAGATTTTGGAGCTGTAGAAGACAGATCATAAAATCAAAAGCTGCTCCCGACCGTTTTGTTTCAAGGGACTTTTTTAGTCAGAGTAGAAATCTACTGTATCAAACAGGGTTTTGTAGTAAAAATGGGTAAACCAAGAACAGCAAAAAGATCTCAGTCTTGAAAAACTATGATTTATTTTTCTTATTCTTCATCTCCCATTATAGTTTATTCATGCTAAGCTTTTATCTTGAAGACACAGTAATTGAATTGGTGTTGAAGAGAAAGTTGACACACATAAATAACAAAAAAGGACAGCTTAGGTCTCTATATATTTCAGATGCATTTTCATTGTGGCCAAAGGCTCTAAAGACACTAATAGTAAATTTCAGCTACTTCCTTCAAGATTAATTTATTATACCATAATCTTTGTTTATGATACAGGCAGAATAGCTAAGTAATACCAAATAAATCAGAGTATTTTGCCATTATAACATGGAGCACTTTATCGTATTGTATTTTCTCTCCCTCCATGAAATTTAGTACACAATTTAATACACTCGAGATACACATACTGAAAATAAGACTTCTGTATTGGTAAAGTAGGCTAGGAAAAAAAAAAGTATTTACTTGATGATAAGCATTGTTTGGGGTTATTCTAACTCCAGTAATGGTACCCCATGGTTTCTTCCTGCAAAGAAATCTTCACATTTATGGACAAATTACCAGGGCCATCACCTGTGCTGCATTTGCTGACTCATGAGCTATTAAGTGCACTTAATGGGGTGACACTAATACGGCCACTGCTAGGGCACCAGGGTTCAGTGTGTTAATACTTTGGTATTTAAGCTTTACTTTAATTCATTGCACACAGCCTGATCCTCCTTCCCATTATTTCAAGAAGAGTATGACTGAGACCCATCATCTCTTTCTCTCTCTCTGATTTCAGAGTCCCCTTCTTGCTGATTAGTGCAGAGATTTTAATCTTCAATTTTATTTGCAACAGCCAGAGCCGTCTCAGTGGAATAGAGGAAGCTCAGGGGGACTGAGCAGGTTCTGCAAAATTGTTATTTGTTGCTGCATATGCTTTAACTTGTGTAATACTTGCTTTTTGGTTAAAATGCTGATAGCACATAAACCACCTACTGCTGTCCTCATCAATGCTGTGACGCTTGTGACAGTATAAATACAAGAGAAGTTTGTTTTCCTTCATGATTAATTCACTTCCCAGAATATTTTTCTTGGGTGAAATACAAAAGAAGAGTCCTATGTGTATTTGTTTGTGTGCCTGTTTCAAAACAGAGCCTTATCCCTAGACAGAAATTAATGTGTCAGACATTACCCAGAAGAGTATTTATAAGAAGCTGAAGAATTAAGGGAACAGCAGAGTTGTGTAAAGCAAACAGAGGAACACCCTATGATTAAATCACTGCTTGATTTAGGCTCTTTTTAGACAGAATGTTTGCCCCAGAAATCCACCCATTATCTTCCAGTTTTTTATTGGTCTGATTTTAGTGTTCCCATGAAAAGCTGATGACTTTAATAAATAGTGGAAACAAGCACAATAGGCAAGCAGAGTAGGGACTTCATTATCTGTATGTCAAAAATAGTTTCATGGATGTATGTGGTTTCTGTATCAAGTAGTAGAAGCTCAGGAATATAGGATAATGTCAGAGCAAAAATGTGGTTTTCCCCATTACTTTCCCAATACAATTTTCTCATTGATTCTTCATAGAATGAATATATTCATGCAATCTTCTACCCAGGTTTTGGGGACACCTGTTTTGCCTTCTGAATGCCTTTATTAGCTAATGTAATGCAATGCTACAGTGTTATTTTCGAAGGCCTTTCTTAGTCTGTAGTTCTGGGCTTTAGTTCTTTCTTCTCTCTCTCTTTTTAATTTATGAACACATACATTCCACTGTAGATAGCTTAAGGGAGCATTTAATTTGTAGCTTTTTTTGTTATTTAGTTATAACACAGATATAGGAGAAGGAGTAGGAAACTATGGTTTCATTCTGAAAGAAAATGTTCCATTTCTGCAAACTGTTCTGCATTATCAAGTTAGGCTATCATATAAATACTACTAAATAACTTCTGAGGATGGGGGAAGGAAAGAAAGAAAAACTGTTGATAAGAGGTGGGTTTTTTCCTCCTCCAGAATATTATGATTTTTTCCTCAGAGGATTAAAGTGTTATGATAATAAAGAACAAGAGGCATTGTCTTTGCTAAAGTGCAGAAATTATGAAAGGAAAAGTAGGAAAACCACTTAGTGTTTCTGTTAGGTTTGTATCCAGATGATCTGTGCTTTGGGAAAGGACATGAAGGTTTCAGTTGTGGTTCTGCAATTATTTTTATTGTGCTGTCTTTTCAAGACCTCAGAAGAATGACCTGTAAAATGATTTGGAAGTCATAGCTAGAGGCAACATAGAACTTCACAATAAAATGAAACAGAACATTCCCTTGCCAGTGTTGTTGTTTGCCTTATGACTTGGCTGATGGAAGATGGGGCCATTCTGGATATTTTGCTTTAACTGACCTTGAGGAAGCTATGAAAGTTTTGCTCTAAGGTGCTGAAATGATATTGAGTTTGTGTGTGTTCTCTCTCTTGGAATGAACAAAGAAGTGCATATCTGGGTTTGTTATAAATTCCCTTTCCCATAGAGATAACTGTGGCACAGAGAAATTCACCTTCCAGTTTTTCAGCTGGAGTAAAAGCCTCATATAAGAATTAAGAGTATGGAATCTCTGCCCTCTGCTTCTCTGTGTAAGCAGTTAATAGACCATGTTTACTGAAAGATTTAAAATTTCTTAATCCCTGCATTAAAAATGGCTGTGCAGTTTGTGTGTAGTAATGTGGTTCAGATAAATTGTTTCATTGTTGACAATTTTCTTGCTGCCCTTAAAATAATCCTTTTTAACTTACCAAACAAACAAGTTTCAAGATACTCAGTCATCAGTTTCCAAGTCTTTTTGCTTACCTAAGCACATATCCATAACCATTTTGTTTTGAGATTAAGTTGGAAATCTCGGAAGAATAAACTTCTCTGTGGGTATTTCTGATTTAATTTACATTCAAAATGAGCTGACTATCGTGTTGCATAGAATCTCTCTTTTCTGCATCTCTGGATTTTACGTTTGAATTGTGAAGTTAAAACAGAATTTTGTTATTACCATGCTAGTGTAGCCATAAAAGTAAAGCTTTTATTTCAGCTGAGGACATTTATTTCTGTATGGGCTCTGGAAAGGAAATTCTGTCTTATTTTTGTGGTGCTGCAGAAAAAAACGTTTATTTGCATTTAGGATAATCCATAGGCAATGGTGATTTTGCATTGGTACTAATGGAAATACAAAGGGTTTTACTAACCACTAGATTACTAGTGAAAGAAAAAAAATAGTTTTTTCTCAACAAAATCCCAATAGTTACCCTGCAAAAGGTGTTTAGCAGAAAGCAATCCCCGCCAAATTGCACCTCCAAACTGAGCAGCGTGTCTCATATTTCATTTGTGGTTGGGGAGCTGCTCCCTCAATGTTATACTCAAGTTTCCCTGTGCTATAGATGTTGTAAGCACCTCACTTCCACTTAACATTTAAAACTTTATACTTCCCAATTAACCAAAAGTGTAAATTATATAAATGGTTCATTCCTGGAAGTCCGTTGTTCTTGTAACTCAGCCATCTAATTAATCTTTAGTGAGCAAAGAAAGCAATGGGACCATGTCTGAAATTGTACTGAACTGAGGGAAATGAGATACACTTTAGCAGCTCAGAAGAAAGCTAAAACAGCTTGATGGAGGAAAAAAGCAGCCACTTTGGATGGTGGTTCAGCTGAGAAAGCAGAATCAGAAAACGGCAATTGATTCACTAACTGTCACAGCATCAGTCCATTCAGGAGGCTTGTGGAGATCCCATTGCAGGTCTGGATCAAAGGAGCTAAATTAAAGCAGGCTTCCTGGAAAGGACTGAAAGAGAAAAGTAGCATTAGGGAAAGCAGGAGGGCATCTGAGTCTAAGAGGAGCATTGATTTTGAATTTTTCATCAGTCACGTGAATTTAAAATCAAATAACACACCTATTGTGGCATTGCAATTCTGCATATTCCTTTATGACTCTCTTTCCAAATTGCAATGTTCTCTTGCTGAATGTGCTCTTTAATAACGGATTCCTAATGCTATGCACCCAATTTATCATTTCTTCTCTGAAAATTGCAAGTAGTTCCTGATTCTAAATAAAGCAGTGTACAGTGGTTGCTCTTCAGTAACAAAACCACCCAATTACATCAAATATATCATCTGCTATCCTAAAAAAGAGAAGTATCATGGTATCATGAATATCAATTATGTCATAATACTTGGTAAATGGCAAATTTTTAATGGGAGTCACATTATGCCTTAATGTGAGCCAATTTTACAGTGCATATAACTGTAAAATCTTTTACCTCTTTCCAAATAAATTGTCTCTTCTGTTTCATGAGTACCAGCATGATAATAGCTCTTGCAGTGAAAATGGCAAAAGTGCAATTTTGTAGTGGATAAATGTGTGTCTTAGGATTCTCTGAGAAGCTACATTTTATTTTTTTTTCCCCTTAAAATTATTTTATTTTTTACCAGTAAAATATTTTATATTAGAGACAGTAATTACTTTCAGATCATCTGTGTGGATTTTCCCAGACTTGAGCATATGCATATTAGAAAGTCTTTATAAAGAAGAGATAAAATTGGTTTTTATGCTAAGCTAGGCAAAACTCTTAACTGCTGAATTTAAGCTATACAGTCATTCTGTGAAAAGTATAAATTTATTAAGACTACCTGTTTCTCTTGTTCACCTTTTTAATTTAACTGATTGAATTTTGTGTGAAAATATGTTGTCAAGTCCATAGAATAAGAATATATTTTAAACTGCCTTAAAACATTCTAAGGAATAACTGGCAAGTCATCTTACTTGGATAAGTTGCAAAGTTTCAGTGGAAAGCCAACCAATGCAGCTTTCATTTTTTGTGTACAATCACCAGTAGTCAAAAACTACTTAATAGTACTCCACTAATTCCATTTTCAGACACAAAGACATATGCAAGAGTCTGAAAAAAGGGTGGTGTGTTTTGTTGCTGTCAAATGATTTGGAGTTTGACAAATCCAGGAGTAGGCTGGACAGCTCCTGATAGGAAACCATGGCAGTACAGGGATCATGGATATACCAAAGCTGAATCAGGCCTCTGGGGAGATGGGCTGTTAGTAGGAAAGACCTAGTGCCAGTCTGGTCCTGGAAATCAAGAGAAGTATTTGGGAAAGAAAATCAAATAGTGTTCAATAACAGCTTTCTGTTGTTCCTGAAAAGGATTCTGTGTGTTTGTGATGGACCACGATCTCTTTGGTCTTCTAGGAAAAAAAAACACCCTTTTTGGGTTTATGGGGATTTTTTTAGGGGGATGTATGCAGGCTGCCAGTCTTTAGTTATTGAAGGAATGTGTACAAATCAGCCAAAGTGGAGAGAAGCATCACATCTTTCTGTAACTATTAGAAACTTTTGTAGTGATTTATGGTTGAGACTCTTGCTTTTTTTTTCCCTTTAAGAAGTTGGTCAGTGTTAGTGGTAGGTAGAGAAACTAATGAAATAAACTTGCTGTGTTCAGTTTGAAAGGGACTGTCACTGCCATAGGATGTCTGTAGCTTGATGCATAAAAACTTGAGATGTTTCTCCATCTCTAATATAATTGATCAGCTGTAACCCATTATTAAATTCAGAGTTCTTCAGAGTAAAGGTCTTGTGTAGTGAAAAGAACTTAGGTTGTACTAAAATATAATGAAAACTGAATGAAAAAAAGTAAGATTTAGATTTCATCCACTTTTGGCATCTTGGTAAGTACTTTGTTCCTTTGTTCCCTAAGNGGTAATTCTCCTACTCTCAATAACTTATGAGGCTGTTCTTTTTTTTTTTTTTTTTTACATTTTTTTTTCTTTTTACTCCAACTTCCTGCTGATACCAAACAAACTTGCCAGTTCTGTGCAAGTCTAGTAAATTCTATCCTTGTGTTTTATTGTTTGGAGAGTATATGTATAAAGCCCAAAGATCAAACCACAGATACTTTGTGTGTGTGGATGAACTTCTAAGGCAGGGCGTTTCCATCCTGATTTTGAAGAACTGGAATTTTACTATCTCTTCCTGTTTTGAGTTTTAACATTATAGTCAAAATGTTGCCAGAACTAATTGGCCCCGTTTTGCAGGTGGTGAGGCACAGGAGCAGGTTGCCCAGAGAAGCTGTGGATGCTCTATCCTTGGCAGTGTTCAGTGCCAGGCTGGATGGGGCTCTGAACAACCTGGTTTAGTGGGAAGGGTCCTTGCCCATGGCAGGGCTTTGGAATTATGATGTTTAAGATTTCTTCCAACCCAAACCATTCTATGATTCCATGTGTGTTTGTTTGGTAGAGCCATTCTTGTGCATACTTTCTTCTCATAGTGCATCACAGAATATGCAAGTGTTCAGTAAAGAAAAATGTGAAGACATGAATAAACTAAAGCATGCAATAAAGCTCTGCATTAAAAAGAAAAAAAAAATTAAAAAAAAACAACAACCCACAAATCCATGCAGAGAACCATTTTAGGCTGATAAGAATTAAGTTAAATCCTTCTAGACTACTTGGAGAACTACCAAGGCTTCAGAGAAACACTGATTTTGATTTGGACTCTGATGGAAGTACCCAAAATTGGTGTCTGCTTAGTTGTGTGATGGGTTGACAGAAGCAGTTTTGGTGTCCAGATGTGTTATAACACAATTTTTTGCAGTAGTAGCAATCAGCACTGCACTCCATAGAGGCTGTACTGCTCCTGATTTGAAAACTTGCTCTATCATTCTGAGCCTGCCTGAAATCACAGGGGTCAGGATTTTCTGTGAGAGTAACCTCAAGGACAGCTGAAGAAAAAAGGCAGTGAAAAGGAAGAACTTTCAGTAGAGTGGGACTTGCCTTTTTTGTAAAACAAACCAAAGAATTAAATAGGAAGTTTATTATACAATAATATTGGGTTAGGAAAGGAGACAGTGCTAAATCAGGAAGCAGCACATCCAACTAATTGGTATATACTAAACATACTTAAGCATTTCATATTTGTGGTTACAAAACACATGGTATCTTCTTTTGTTACAAGAAAAATAATTCTTCCTTTACAAGGTGATATATAGTGCCCTGCCAGAATAAGACAAGAAAAATTTGGGGAGAAAAAGGAAAAGATAGTTGAATAAGTCAAATAAAGAGCATCAAAAGATTCACTGGCTATGAAAAGAAAATTGGGTTTTATTGTTAGCAGTGTTATGAGCCATCTGGAATTATTATATCTGTACAGTGTTTCTTTTCTGGGTTTGTTTTCTTCCTTTTTCCCTTCACTCTACCTGTGACAGTTTATCACACTGCTGGCTCACTGGGTCTTGTTTTCTTTGCTTTACCTTCAATTTTTTCTTCATTATCATCTAGCCTGCGTAAAAAAAAAATTGGAGTCCAAACAGGATATGCATGATTAAGTGTAAGTTTATAAACTAGATAATTAATATGCACAATCTCTATATTTAACAAGATCCAATATTTAATACAACATATTCCTTTAATACCATATATTATATGTGCACAGCAAAGGATAGCATGTGGCTCTGTTCTCTGGTTGAACCATAACATGTATGCCCACATTTCCTGTAAATCAAGATGCACTATGATTAAATTACTTAACTTATTCTTAATCCAATAACTCAAACACTCTGACAAAATTGGTATTTCATTCTTGGCTAAATTGTAAATCAAATTCCACAAGCATGAGAAAGTGATTGCTATGATTATGCAAGCAGTTAATACTGGGATTCAGTTTTGTAAATTAAATTTGCTTTAGATAAAACCACAGTTTTTTCAAACTGCAAAATTTCACTGTCTTTGACACTTTTTCACAATTTGATTGTAGGTTTTGAGTCTGCTAAAAGGTGAATGTTGTGTTGTAGGAAAGGACTATAGAATATAACGAGTATGTTTTCAACCCAGGTGTCTAAAACTTCCTTGAGTGCCTATAAATTAAATTCCACTTGTGGTTCAGTATTAGTCTGGAAGTATTACCTTGTAAAATTTGGGAATACCTTTGCTTATTTCAGTGCCCTGTATTTGTAATTTATGTTTTTCTGATTTGGGTTAAGGATAGGTTTAAACATTTTACTTCTGTGCACAGAAGTCCTCTTCTCTGTCCAGTCATAGTTGGAAAAACAGTAGAGGTTAAAGTAATCACTAGAACCAAAAGACTAAAGCAGTGAAAGAAAATTTTAAAGTTTAAAATGTACTGACACTGTGAGGCAACCACGAACAGCAGGTTTATTCTTTGTAATTTAGACACTTAAAGTCCATCTGTCTAGAGTTTGGATTGCACAACTGTCACACTAAAGAGCATATTCCCATTTGCTGCTTTGCTCCAGGCCACCCAGGGATTTCCAGTTATTTTTTAAAGAAGAATTACTGTGGAATTGACAGTGGGAAGAATGCAGGGATGCTATTCTTTTCATCCTTCCCCTCCCCACCAGCAAATCAAAGACAATAGTTTGACTGTGGACTACTCATTGAATTGTCTTAAATATGTACAGAACACAAATGCAGGCAGGCAGAAATTTCTAAAACCTTTCAGTTATTCTTGGCCTCTCCTTTGCGTTATAAAATTTACTTTTGATTGTGATAAGATGCTCCAGCATGTATTTAAAACCCCCAAACCTGCTGGCCAGCTGATGTCAGGATGAATGTATAGAATTTCTCACTCAATATATGCCCAAAGGTTTCACAGATTTTGGGATGCTGTCTTCTAAGGAACATCAGTATGACAGAGCTCTGAACTTGGTCTTGAAGGAGTATCTGTCATTTGAGCTACTGGAGAATCCTTATTAGTTGCATAAAGCCTGCAAAAAAGAGTTAGGCAGGTCTAATTCCAGCTGAGAATGGAGTCGACCACATATCCAATAGCTTATTATAGAACAGTGTGAAACATAAGGCTTCTTTCAGGAACTTACCAAGTTTATTCAGTTTTATTTCTGGGGTAAAGCAGCATCT
>VZRX01009742.1:207477-323969 GCA_013398075.1 Notiomystis cincta | reverse complement strand
TTCTGTGGAAGTGATACTGGGTGCTTTGTATGAGAAATGACCAACTTCGGATAGTTTAGGAATTTCTCAAACTACCTGCAGAGGAAAAAAATAAAAGAATTGGAAAAACACTAAATTTTTGAGGAAAAACAACACAGTGACAACTGAGAGAAGAGATTTAAAATAGTTTAAAATAATTAAATGAATGAGGGCAGGTAATTCAAGAATAGCCTATGCACAGATAGCAGCAGGGGAAGGAGGGCAAGGTAGACAACAGAGATCAAGGTAAGGATCACTCATTGTCACTCACTATGAATGAAAAATATTCTTGAAGTTAAAACTATCAGATTATTAGGAAGAAAGGAAGTCTACCCTCAGATCTGTTAGAGAACTGGTGTGGGCACCAGCTTGTTCCTGTTCCCAAATAATGTAGTAGACTGGAGCCAGATCTCAGCATTGGGCAGCTGCACTTACCAAAAGCTGAAACTCCTTTCTGTGCTTGGAGAGCAATAATAATTTAAACTTGCTGGAGATAAGGCTGCATGGTGTTTTCAGAGCATGTGTTTTGATATTGTGTTTTATACCAGTTGAAAAGGAGTAGCTTCAGAAATGCCATTTTAGCTCTTAAAATACATTAAATATTTTGGGTGTAAGTGGGGATGGTCAAAAGCATTCAGGTATGCTTTTCCCTCAAGGATCTGTAATGTGTAGGGCTGTGGTATATGGGGAATGTTCGGCCAGTTGTGATAACAATTGTATATAAAAAATTGACTTTCATGATACCATAAATATCCTGATATTGGTACATTCAAAAAAGAACCTAAAATAGTTGGTGGTCTGAAAGAAATTTAATTTAGATATCAAAATACTAAATCTGAGAGATATCAAACACTATCTGCACTTTAGTGAAGCAGGAACATGTGTTTAAATCTTGCTCCAAATGAAGAAAGCCTTATTTGAATTTAATTGAAATGCTGTAGGTAGTATTATAACCATCTACCCTGAGTGCATCTCAGATTTTGCAGCAGTATATCTTACAAACTTCTTGAGATGCCATTCAATGTGTCACCTCAAGCTTAATTTAAAAAAAAAAAGCCCCCTCAGTCACAGCACAGAACAGTTAATAAATGTATGAAATGGTCAGCTATGTAAGGTAGTTGGGTCACTGCCAATTAAACAATTGGGTAGATCTGCTTTAAGATCCTTTGATAATTCAAGTATAGATGTATTAATTAAATGAGTTTTTATAGTACAGTTTGGTCTTCCTTGTGATACAGTATTTGTCCAGGTGAATGATTGCTGAAACAAGGGAAAAAATAGGTCCTCACACTCCTTCCTTATCCAAGTTTAAATAACGTTTCTCCAGTTAGACCCATAAATTGTGTACCTCATTAAGCACAGGAACCAACAATGCACATATGCCACTAGTGTCCACTTTCCTTCAGAGATTTAGAGTGATGAAAAGATAAAAGGTCTGCCTACCAGATGGAGCTTGTCAGATTAGCAATTGGAGCAGTGTAAAGAGCACTGTCATATTGGTTTTTTCTTTTCCTTTCCTTTTTTTTTTTCCTTGAGACACAAAGCAATCCTTTATAATACATGTGCATATTTTATGGGGCTTTTTCTTTTTTTTCCTCTTTTTTTTTTTTTTTAAGGGAGGGGAGGAAGAAAGGCCTCAGCAAAAGGTTGCTGGTGGTTGTACCCCTGGCAGAGTAGCCCTTGCCTTCGGGCACTTTCCTTGTAATAAGGAACATTAGCAACCAGTGGCTCAGGAAAGGCAGAGTCAAATAAGTCTCTTGGGGACAAGAAGGCCACATGAAGTGAGAACCATTAGACAAAGCAATGAGATTACTGCTCCAGAAAGGGTTGACTACAAGTATTACCACATAGATTTTACAGGGTTGCCAGCTCACTCAGCTTACAAATGTCAAACATGATTTAAAAGGTTATTATACTATCAAGAGAGAAAGAGGATGATTTTATATCACTGAGATTTCTATTTTATTCTGTTGCACCTACTATATCTAGCAGAGCCCAATATAGCCAAATAACCTGCTTTTCTCTTTAATAAGTATTTTATGGCCTTCAGATTGGAAAAAAAATCCCAGCATTTTCAATTTATTTGTATTAGAAAATGTGTCTCTTCTCATCACAAAGCATTGTGACATTGTGTGTAAATGAGATACTGAGAATTTGAAGACTTCTCTTTTAAACTGACCATATTTGTGTGTTATGTGTTGAAAAGGGCATCCTTAATTACTGTGAAATTGGTACATTTATCTCTAGTTCAGTAAATTATATGAAGGTTTTATTGTAACTGATTTTTAAAACAAAACTGAGGGGAAAAAAAGTTTTTTTCATTTTATACCCCCTGGGTATTTTTTTTTATAGCTTAACAGGGACTTCTGTGGGGTAGTATGTTTAATTGTATTTTATAGCCAGACATAATTTCAGGCAGTTGTTTCAGTGTTAGCTACCCTGGTACCATATTTTGCTTCCCAATTAGAATTAAAATTGAAACTTATTAAGTACTGGCTGGTTTGTACCTAGTTACTATATGGCTTCCAGCAGAGTTCCTAAATTACACAATACAAAGCATTCTTACTTCAAGTTTTTACCCACCTAGGATCCATTGCAATATGGAGCAAAAGCTGTTTTGTGTGATCTGGATATTTTAAAGAAAACCTTTTCTTTTTCTCCTTTCTTGTTCTGAGGGCTCTCATTTCATCAGTTTCTCCAAAATAGTAACCATTTCTCTTGACTTTCTTTACACATCTACAAATCACCCCCATTTCCACTGTGAATGGAAATTTTTATTTATTTGTATAAGTCTGTAAAATCTAATATTTCTAGTTTGTAATCTTTGGCTGGCTCCAAGTGCAGTAGTGCATTGAAGCTCATGAAGAATGATTGCATTCACTGGGGTTTGGGGTGTGAGGTTTTAGTCTCTGATAGTCAGCTAATGCAGATTTTTGTGGTTTTTCTTCTTTTGTCTTAGCCTTAAAGCATTTAATTTAATACTCTGGATTCATACAGGTAGTATATTTGTATGTATCAAGATTAAATTGAAACATTTGGAGAATGCTTACTGCTGAATCTCTGCATGAAAGCAGGGCTGAGTTGTTCCAAAATCAGCACGTCTGTTGTCTTCATCTGTCACTGAAAGTTTGAGAATCTTCATGTGAGCAAAGTGCCTAACTTAGAAAGGAAGTAATCTTTAAAGAAACAAGAAAAATCACCTCATTGCCCATAGAAGTAAGGAAGAGTAACAATTAATTTAAAGCAGAGCAACAATTGATCTTTCCCATCAACATTTTCCTACAGAATTTATTAAAAGTATATTTCAGGTTTCTAAACTAGTATTTCATATCTGTGGAGAGAAGTATGTTTCCTTTATGAACAAAATGCTTTACATTATACAGGGTGTCAGTCCAGGGGGAAAAATTATAGTGCATTCTTCTGTCTCTGAAAAGACAGTCAGGGTAGGATTTGGTTTCCTAAACGTAGGCACCTACTGACATTTGAAATGTCCCAGAATATTGTTCTCCAGTTGCTGATCCAGCAGCACAAGGGTCTTTTGCAGATCCTTGTTTTTCAGCCAGCCCTGTCCTCTGGAAATACCTGGCTTGACCAAGAACACCCACCTCATGTACTGCCACCTGCATTTGGACCCCTATATTTAGGAGGAGAGAGGTAAATATCAGTATGGAACTTCCACTGGCATTTTTGTGTGCAGCTTTTAGTTCAGCTTTGGCTTCAGAGTTATTTTGGAATTGGAAACATGAGAAAGGACTACAGAGATGTACCAGGTGTACCAGAAAGATTTCACAATGGTCCAGAGAAAATAATTTGGGTTTGGAGTGACTATTGAGGGGGGAAAAATAAATTCAGAAAGATACTGACACCGGAGAGAGCTCAGCTAAAAATAGAACAAATTAATGGGCTAAAGGGTCTAATTTACTAAGAATGTTGATTTTGAAAAGTTTGATGAAGTGATAACTGTAACTATTAATAGTGCCATTTGCCAAGAAGGAGAGAGTAATAAGCCTGGAGGAACTGGAAGTAAAATACACCTATAGGATTAAGTGAATAAATGGACAAGTTAAGTCATACACTTCTCATGTCCTAATTGCTTATGTTCTCTGCCCCTACTTAAAGCTCATATTTTCACTTCCAGGCTGTCAGAAAAGATGACTGCCAGGTTAGCATGTTAACCTTCCTTGCAATTACATCCACTGTCTTTCTAGCACTCCTCACATGAAACACTTCCATCTTCCCACTTTTGCTTTCACTGCCTGCCTTGTGTATCTCTAACCTGAACATCTGACCACTGGGACTTAGGTTTGTAAAGCCCTTTCAAACAAGGGAGAAATGGGTGCCAAAGTAACTCAGAATGTGGTACCTTTAGCTTTCATACCCCTGCTTCCTTGCCTTTTCTTCCACTTCTGTAAATGTCAGTGTCTCATTTGTCACTTTTTCTCATTTCAGCCTCTGTACTTCTTTCTGTGCTGCTTTTCATGTATCTGTATCAAACAGGAGCTTGCAGAAAAAGGTTGGAAGGTTGTAAGAGGCAAGAAGAAAGCATGCTTTCTGTTGGGGACATGGCAGGATGATGAGGGGCACAGTTAAACACTGTCAGCAGATCAGCAGTGATTAGTTCAGTTGCTGTGGTTCAACTGTTACCTGCACTCAGCATTTCTCCCCAAATGCTTGATCTTCAGCATTCAGGGCTTTACAGATAAATTCAGAGGAATGCAGCAGTGGTAGTCCTGCATTAGGAGGCAGAGAATGTGAAATTCACCAAAATATGAAAAATCTTCAAAATCAGAAGCAGTGTGGTCTGTTTGATGCATTTATTTGTGTTTTTTTTCACTACTCTAAGATTCCAAGAACAGTTAACTTTTCCTGCATAGTAGTACATTCCTCTCTGGAACCAAGGCAATAATAACAGTCAAATCTGAGTTTCACAGTTACTTAGCCCATCAGATTTCAGTTGCTTTACATAGCTCCCCATGTGGTGTCTTTTTCTACCCTAAATTTGCTGAGCACATGAAGGAGGCTTCAAATCTTTCTGCAATCTTGACTGAGTTACTTTTGGAAAGTTCCAGTAAACTCTCATAATTACCTCATTCACTGTTTGTAGTCAATGCATTGATATTATTGCTGTGTTTTCAAGCTAAAAAGATTAGGTCCCATGATGGAATTTTAACGGCATTCATACATATATTAAATATATTTTAATACAACACTATCTAAACCTGTAAATATAAAATATGTTCTAATTATAAATTATTCATGAATGCATTTGAAAAATGTCAAGCTATTATGAAATAGTTTCTTTGAAATCTTTTCTCTTGTCAAGAGTAGGGCAAGATAGCAAAATATCGCATTTGTCTAATGGGCCCAAGGAAAAACTCCTATAAAATACAGTATATGCTTGAATTGATAAACAAAGTGGAAGAAAAAATCCAACTTCTGGCACAGCCAAGCGATGGGGACTGTTACAAGGCCCTGTTCCTTCTTTTATACACAACCAGGGGATTTTAAATGGGCCTTACTGGCAAAGAAAAACAGCAGGGTGAAGGAAAGCCATGAAAAACTCTGGCATCCTTTAGCTGAAAGAAGATAAAATTCATAGAAAGCTTAACTGTAATACTTGACCACCTAAACTATGTCTGCAAAATGGTCATGGCTTCTCACTGTAGACACAGGTGGTGTGCATTATGAAGGCAGGATCAGGCAGTCTTAGTGCATAAACTCTTAGATGAAAATTCAGCTTGAGACAAAAATAAAACAGGTGCCTCTTTAGAGTTTACAAGCTTCTTTTGGATGCTGAACTTTCAAAATATACCTTTAAACTATAGGCAGTGAGTGATAATGTCAACAGGGCTTCAGCTCCTGAAACTTTATAAAGCAGTTGTGAATTATGTAGGCCAAGGGCAAAGAGAAGAGTTAGGGAGCAACATGGTGAGGCCGCACAGCACTGCAGGCTGCTCTGCGTCCTCCTCCCAGCTCCAGGAAAGCAGTAGTGAAATACTTCACGGTTTGTAATGATGAAGTGCTTGCCCATGTCTCAGCAGGTAGCCAGAAAAAAAGTAGCAGCACATACCAACTTGATAGGAGAGCTCATCCAAGCATTCTGAGCCAGAAATTCGGAAGTCGTGATGTACGTGACATCTCCGAGGTGGCGCTGACAGATGAGTTGTAAAGGGAGAAGTACAATTGGTCATTAAGGTGCTGGGTTGAGCAGGAATAGAAGGGCTGCTTCTGTAAATAAATCACTACGTTTCGTTTAGACATCATATTTTCTCTCCTTGAGTGAGCAATTACTGCTGGGCAATCATAGTAGGAAGACCTGCAGATTTTAATTTCAAACTAGGAAACAAAGAACAATACCCAGAACTCAGTTGTATGCAAAATAATGATTTCCTTTGATAGAAAGCATTGCACATAGACATAAGTCTTTGTTGGAACAGACTTATTCTGAGTATATCAACCAGCATGGAAACTGTTTTTTCTTGAACAGAAGGAATGTAAAATACTGTCCCTGAAGAAGGCGTTTGTTTGCGATTGTTGGTTTGACACTACATCAAACTCACAGCAATAACTTTCACAAGTAGTACATACCATCCTTTGCCCGTCAAACAAACAGGAAAGAAAGAACAGTTCTTCTTCCTTTTTAGTGGAGTGGAAAATTGGTAAGTTGGAAAAGTGACTAATATAGAATCATAATACCTAAACTCCACAACCACTTATTACTGGGCAAGATCAAGTCTTCATTTCAATCCACTGGGAAGTACTTTTCCATTTAAATAACCATCTGCAAGTTTTATATATAGAGTCCAGTGGAAGAATAGGAAGTTTCTTTAAACAGCACTGTGAATTTTATGTGTGCTAGCTGGCCAAAATGCTGACTGAAGTTCAAAAGAGAAGAATGGAGTGTTAAGGAAGCAACCATTATGTAAGTTAAACTGCTTCTAAAGATAACAACAAAGTGATCTTTTCAAAGTCAGGGAAGGACAGCACATTTGCCACGTGTATCACATCTCTTCTGTGGACAAAGAATTTTACTTTTAAGGATTATCAGTGTTTAGATTGTTGTTGTTATTATTACTAGTGTTAAATACACGCTTATTACTGAGATAGTGGTTTCAAGTATTATTACAATTATTCATTAAATTATAAGAAGAAGGCTGTTTAGCAGATATTTTTAAATTTTCAGGCACACACATGTTTAGGATAGGTGTTGCTTCTGCTGAGATGCTTTTGGCACATTGGATTAGGATGGAAGTCTGAGATGGTGAATTTTATTTGGGTACTAAAAGGTACCAACATACGACTTGGTGTCCTGCCAAATAAATTGTAAAGGCCGGGCATCGTGTACTGAATCATTACAGAATTGCAAAAACAAGTGTTCATGTAGAGAAACTGCACAAGATTTTACAGTAAAATGGTCACATGATAGGTAAGACTGTTTGCTGACTTTATTCCCTTAGGTGCATTCACTTAGTTGCCAAGGAATTTTTTGAGTGAATTTATGGAACTTTTTTTGGACAACATTCAGATTTGAATCTACTTGCATGCTTATTTTATATATTCTATTTTGGAACCCAATATTGAAGATGTATTAGAAGAGATACAGAATTCATATTTATGTCTTTTATCAAGAGTGGAGGCATGAGTTTATCTCCCACTGCCTGTATGCTTTGTAACTATGTCAGAACTTAATTCTGATTTTAAGTCTGCGTGTTTAGCTGGGGTCTCTCCAGACATGTGAGTCTGTCAGAGGATATGGAGCATTTCATCTCACAATAGTCTTTAGGGTTATGACATTTAAGCAGTAAGCTTTTGGGGATAGAAAACTAGGACAGAGAGAAGGGAGAAGCTGCTTTGTGTCTGTCTATGCAATACCCTATGTGAAGATAAAATCTTAGTTTCTTCTTCAGGCATTAAAATTCAGTTGAAAAATGTAAAGAATAAAAATGAAGTAGGGTTTTTTTTAACTTGATATGTTTTACAAAATACATATCTTCATCTAAGCAAAGGAGTTGTTACAGATTATTTAGAGTAAAAGGCAAATTAAAAAAAATCAGTAAGAATTTCTTAAAGGCCAACATACTGTTTGTGGAATTGTATTGTAGAGGAAAAAAATTTCTGGGTCCTTAAAATTGCTTCAATATCTACTATTATTCTAAATATAGCAACAACAGCAACAATAACATTTTCAGTGGTTAAATATGTTTTTAAGTATGTGCATACATATATATGTAAATCATATATATCATATATATCATCTATATGATAACAAAAAGATGGAATATATGTTATTTATAAAACTAGTTGTTTGCTAGGCCTGGGATTTACTGTTCTGCTGCTTTGCAAGTAGAATTCCTGGTGGAAGCACTACGTCAATGCAGTTACAACTTCAGCTGGCCAAGGCATCCTTTCATAGGTGGATCTTTTGGGGTTTTACAGACCTTGGGAAGAGCAGGAGGGGAAAGAGGTGGTGGCTGTTCCTGCAGAGCCAGCCTTCTGGCTTCTCCTGCCCCTGTTTCTGTGGCTCATACACACTGCTCCTTGGAGTTTCTCACTTTTTCAGCTGTCAGAAGCTGGCAGATTTCTGCAGGGTTTCCCCATACACCATGGATCACAGTTCTCTTTTGACCCTGAGCTTACATGAATGCCAGTCAGAATGACATTGCTGTGTGTGACTTGCTGACTTGGAATAAGATGGGAGCCACTTGGGCAGGAGGAGGATTCAGGAACAAATGCTTTACAGGAGAGCAACTGCCATATACTTTCATTAGACATTATACAGCCATATGGAACTATAAGCAGAGAAAGATACAGCTCTGAAATTAAATTGGCTCAAGCCTTCTGTCAGTATTTAAAATGCAAGATCTCCTTTCTCCTTTCCATTTCTGTCAAATCTTTAATTTTCTGCTGGCTGTCTGTTGGCTTCAAGCTGTGGTCCACCACACTAATACCTTAGTGACTTTTCATGTGTGCTTGGTACTAAGAACTCCTAAAGGTATCTGCTCCAAAGACTTCCTCTGGTTGGAATTCAGAGCTTTTCTTCCGTGATGATGTTTTCTTTTCAGACAGTTGCTTCTTTCTTGGAGCTTTGTTGCCTCTGAGCTCTGGCAGTTTTTTGAAAACCTCTCACTGGTAGGAGGGTCTGAATGAGGTAAATTATTTTCTCAGGAATGTGTTGCAATAGTTTATCTCAAAGTTGTGGCCAAGCACACTAGGAAGCCTGAATTGCAGTTCTTGAGGTAAAAAATATCGTTCAATTGAAGTTCCTTCTAACCTAGCAATGTGAAGATTACAATACTGTCATCACTGGATGAGACAAAGTCTGTTCGAGCCTTTCTGTCACATTTAGTGGGCTTTAGATCAGATTTTCATAGTTACAGACGTTCATCATAGCAGAAAGTAATGCAGTTCCTGAAAGAAAAGAGAGAGGTCTCAGGCAATATTCCCATTCCATATTTACTGCTGAACCAAGTATTCCTGTATTAAGATTTGAGCATCATGTTCTGTTTTGATAATGATTCCAATTTCCAGAACCTTTTCATAGTGGTCCAAAAATAGCATTTCATTTTTTCTTAATATAATCTCAAAAGGAGAGAACATCAGCTACCTGATATATGTCGTTTTTCCTCTTACAAGCAGAAGAAAGAAATCCATCAGTTAATGTTCTAAAGTAAGAAATACTGAAATTTCTATTAAAAAAAAGTCTTAAAATACTGACTAGATAAATTATTGTTGCAGGAAATAAAAATGTGTGATTTCTGTTCCTGTATGCTGTGGTTTGGGTGAGGTTTTTTTGTTTTCCAGTGCTACAGGCTATAGCATACTTTATTCATCAAAAAACCAAAATAGAGTATAAAATAATAAAAAACCAGAGCTAATCAAACCCCAGGATGAGAGTCTTTCTCCTTAACTACATGTGCCTCTCTTAAGGGTTTAGTGTGAGCTCCAACAAGCTACCACTGGGACCAAGAGTGATAGACCTTTGTCATGCTGTATTGAGGGTTTATTAAGAGCTTTGCCTGGTTTATTTGGCTTTTTGATGTTTATATGTAGCTTGATTCAGGATTCCACCTTTCTCCAGTGCTCATTAGTCGTAGTGGCCTTTCTAAACCAGGTCTTTTGGGACTGGTGGTGATTGTGACAGATGGTAGAGGAACAGAATTGCTCTGGGACTCTGCTACTCGCTCTATCTCTGTCTTTCCCTTGCCTTCTTTCCTCTTTTTTCAGTGCTGATGTTGGATTCCCATGCATTTGCCCCTGGAGAGACACAAATTACAGTAGTTACTTATGCAGCACTTCAGACTACTTGTAAGAATAAACTCTTGTGCTTCCGTTTGTCAAATAGAAAGCAATTATGTTTTTCTTTTTTACAACTGGATTTCTCTTTTTCCTTCTTGTAAAAGGTAATGCATTGAGAATATTGAAGCCTAAAGACACAGCTTTGTAGAAAAGCATGCTATAGATGAGCTAAAGCATTCTTCAGCTGCTTTCCTGGACTTATTTTTAATTAGACATGCTCTGATGGAGAAAAGTGGTATTTTAATTCTGGCCTCTAAAGGGCCAAGATTACTTACAGCAATATTCTCCTAATTTGTATGATCAATATATTCTCCCTATTTGTCCAGTACAAACAGGAATGGCATATCACTGTCATAAAATCTGTGAAAAAAATAGTTTTGCTTAAAGAAGAAAAGCAAAACTCAGAGGAATTTTGAGCTGGAAAAAAGGGAAGGAAATGAGGAGAAAAAAAAAATTGAGATAGTGAGGGGAAAAGGGAAGAACTAGAAGCAATATTAAGCTGTATTATTTATGCATCATTTTTTTTCTTTTTTCTCCTGATTGGTAAGGTAAAACTTCAGCTCTTTAAGTCAGTCACAGTGTGGGAGATTTTTCTCAAGACACTGTGGAGAGCACAAAATCCCAGGATTTAGCATGAGAATGGCACCCACTAATATTTCTGTAAATTCCAATACATGTTGAAAAAGCTACTAGGACATACCAGGATAACGTAGAAACACACAATACAATGTCACAAATGTTTGTGCCATTTATCATTTTAAACCTAATCCCATTTGTTTCTCTCTTGTTAGCCCAGTACTAAAGGCCAGATTTCTTTTTCTTTATTCAAAATAAAAATGTCATACAAGGAATACTGTATTGTCTCCAGTCTTGCTGAGGTGACAGGCATCTTCCTCCTCTTCTCTGTGCCTTTTCAAAGATTAATTGCCTCTTCAAACCCCTGTGCCTTTTGCCTTCAAAGCATTCTCCCTTTGATCCCTCTCCTCCTTAGCTGCCCATCATCACTGGACTCAGACATGGGGAAGCCTAAAGTGGATTTGCCTGTGTATTTGTGAAATTCAGTGTTGAGGGGAGCAGCTTGCACGTCCTCCACTGCTCATGGAGTATTATCGGATTAACTCTAATAGCGAGCTGCAGTGTATCCTGGAGAGGACCTTGGAAAAATGGGGATATTTCTGTCATTTCAGGGTCAGTGCTCTGACTGTCTTGGTGTACTCTTTTCTTGGCTGGGAAATAAAGCCTGGTTTTATGATCTTTTGTGGGTTTTAGGGGGTGATCAGCTAAACACGAACTGTTTTGATCAGTATACAGTGCTATGGTGGATAATCATAAATTCTTAAAAGTGAATATTACATGTTAACAAACTACAGGAAAGAAGGTAAATGAATTGCAAATACTAAGTTGTACATAATCTCTTGGAAAATACAATGCTCTCTATTTGTCTTTTTCTTACTTTGTATAACCCAGGGACTTAAAGCGCTATTGGCTGTATTTAAAATTAAGTTGAAAAAAGTATTGTCATATACTTAATTACAGAGCAAATCCTGCCTTCTGCTGGATTTAAAAAGGGGATGTAACCTCTTTTTAAAGCTAAATAGAAAAAATATATATAATTCTTAGAGTCTTCAGTCCTTCCTGCATGTACTAGAATTTTGAAAATTGAAATTTTGCTGTAGTATGACTGAACTTAAATCTGGCTCCTTTTTTCTTTGTTGGATTTTCTGATTTGTTTTGCGTTGCAAGATGTTTCCAAAGTTATTCAAGTGGAAGCAGGCATGTGCTGTGCACGCCACAGCATACAATTTTAATTTCATGGAGGGCAATGGGGTTTTTTTGTTCTTTGCCAGGCCTTTTATGAACATGCTGCTAGATCCCCTGTCTAATAGCACCTGCTGTGCTAGTGATGGGGATATGTGTAATGGTATGTCTACCTTGGGAGATTATGGCAATGGTTAGGGCAGGGGACCAACAGGGAGGCCAATGTTTGTGTATACTTTCCAAATTCCTAGCTACGCCCCTGGCTAGATTGCAGTGATAAAAGTGGCCTGCTGTTAACACTGGGACATAGAAAGTGAGGATTAAAAAACAGCGTATCCCTGCATGTTAATGACGGTGTGTACGTTCCAGCAAAAGCAGCAACGGAACAAAAGCCTCTCCAAAAGTCACAGAGCCCAGTTTGGCAGACTGGCAACCATTCCTGGTGCCTGGAAAGCAGTGCTATCTCTTCCAGCCTCTGTCACCTTGGGTTTCAGGCAAGGCAGTGGTAGCTTTATGAATTTCACCTTACAGGGGACTAGTTATTAGGGCAGATGCAACCAGGGAGTTGACAACCTCCTACACACATTGACTGGACTGACATTTGCTTAGCAGTAACAAGCTGCCATAGCGTGGTGCCATGGGGGCCCTTGGGCTTGATTTAAGAGTGCTGACACCAACTGCTTGTTATTTCGTATTTTAGAGCTGTCAGGGAGGCGACTGATGTCAGCATAAAATTATTTGATAGCTCTAAATCATGAGTAAAGCATGAATCTATTGACAGCAGTAAGCAAACAGTCAAATTGTTGGACCCTTCAATTGGGAGAAAATTGACAACGGAATGGTGTGCATACACTTACATGGGCAGAAATGTGACTGTAGCCCATCTGTGCCTCCTCTCTAAAATCCATGTGGATGATTCAGTTGTTTAATATCCTGGTAGAACTGCTGCTGTTACTACCCAGCAGGTTTTCTAGGAAAATACTGCACTGCAATTTTCATTGTGTTCCCACTGAACTTTTCATATGGTAAACTTGGTAATGGTAACATTTGTTTGTTGTACATGTAATCACAATTACATCTATATTCACTAATGGCCTTTTTGAAAATTTTGTGTTGAGATGAGGCTCTTGAAGTAGGAAGATAATATGGCTGTTATGCTCACAGTTAATATTTATGAACCTTACAGCATTCCAACCCTCAAAGCTGTATCAGTTGCTTTACCTATGTGCAACCTAATTTTCTTAGGTTTATTCTTGTGTAACTCCATTACCATATGGTGAATCAAACATGTAAGCTTCAATTGTGGAGTAACAAAAANTAATCTCTACAGTGTTTCTTTTTTTCTTTTCTATCCCACTGCCCTAAGCCCATCACATGGATTTTGGGAGCTTCTGATTCTCTAATTCTGTCCCAGTATATACCAATTGAAAGCATTTAGTTGTGATTAAAGCAGATTGAATGAGATAATCCCTCTGAGTGAGCAGCTTCAAAAAGCTCAAACACAACTCTTTGGGGACATGAACTAACTCAACACAAGCTAATTCCTGCAGCATCTCCCATGTGATACACTAGGCACGCTACTTACTTGTTTTGCTTACCAGATCCCATTAGAATTTTTTTTTGTTTAGAATTGAATTTTCATGTAAATTTTAGCAGTGCCACAGCGTGGAACTGTACAGTTTAGACTTCTTTAAAATGTGCAATAACATGAATATTTCTTTGTTAGAAGAATATTTCTAATGGAAGCAGTGATGCATTGAGTGGTGACCTGCAGAGGAAGGGTAATAACATGCAAAGCATGGGAAATAGGATTGCTTCACTTTGAGCAGTATAAAAAAAGAGCTTTGGTTCGACAGTATCCCACTCTCCAAGCCCCACTGCCTGGCCTCATGCTTAACACTTTGCACTTTTTCCAAGTAACAGTAGAATGGTAGCCAAGATTTTGAAGCTGAGGCCTTGCAAGTGCAGCTGGAGTTGAGAATGTTGTAATGTTGACAGCTTATTCCAGTAAAGCATTTTCAGTTAAGGTTATATCAGTTGTTATTTATGTTTATTCCTTTCCTCAAATGTATTATTTAAGGGGACCTAAATGTTGAGAACTAAAACTTCTGTAGGTACTAAAATATCTGGGTTTTTTTCATCTCACCTTTGAATTTTTGGAAGGACTTTATTTACCAGCTGATCTGGTTGTGCTGGTCATGTGCTAGCCATGAGGCTACAGGGGAAATTGATGTGATTCCTCTCCTCTACTGTTCGCTGCGGAGGACAGGCTCAGAGTTAAAATGTTTGGAAATATGAAATGTTTTATTAATGTACGTGAACAAAATTCAGTCTTGGCTGAATGGTCAGTGTAGTTCTGTCCTTAAAAGCAATGAAGTAATTGCTTCCTTCTGGTCTTCTCAAAAATTATAAGATCATTATTACTTTTTATTTCAAGTGAGTTCATTTCCCGCCTTTTTTTTTTTTTTTTTTAAAGCCTGTGTGTACTGATTTCTTTGCTTTTTTTAAAATCTGAATGGAGTCTTGCCATGTAAGTGGTGGTACAAGAGCTGCTCTTCAGAAATCTTACCTGGTTTATTTTATTCTGAGACAGGTGCAGAAACTCAGCCTATCACCTTAGGCAGAAACTTAAGAGATATGAAAGGGTGCCTCTACTTCAGCATTTTAGTGTTGATCAGAAATTCTGTTCTTGAAAAGCAAATGTTGTGATTATCCCATTACTGTCCCTTGGCCCCTGTTAAAGAGGGATGTTGGGCTTTGCTCCTTTAAAGGAACTAAATCAAAATGTGTGTTTCAGAAGAAACTCTAATGTGTTCCAGCAGCCTGTGAGCATTCAGTTTGGTAGTGGCCTGGGTATAGTGTAAAATGGCTCTATCAAAACCAGAGATGGTGTGGACATTACATTCTTGGTGCCAAGCCTTTTATTCTACAGATCTACTCTTGTTATACTACAGGTCTTAAAATCAGGGATATGGCATGGACTGAGGTGGCATGAAACTGTCAGAGGAGAAACAAGGTGACAGTACAAGAGCTGTTTTCAACACATCCAGGTTTCTGAGTGCTGAATAAAAATCACAGCCATTCTGGCAATTGCATATGTGCTTTTGAAATTATTCCACCACGGTAAAAATATCTGTGATTGAAATCTGACACGTGATCTCCCCATAGCCCCCATCAAGAGCAACTTTGTCACACTAAATTTGGATTGGGGAAAAATTACAAGCTAAAATTCGAAGCAATTGGAAAGATCCTTGGCACGTGCCCAGCTGGCAGTTCCTACGTTGTGTTAGCTCAGCTCCATCCCCAGCCTTAGAGCAGAGAGGTGGTTGCTGAGTCTGGGACAACTTGCACATGTGGGGGATCATAAATATCTTGGCTAAGTGCCACCCATTTCAGTCTTTTTACAGAAGGAAAACTAATGCATTATTGCTGAGGCAAATTCTGCTACGTTCTGCTGTTGTTCACCAACAAAGGAGAAACAAGGGATTAACTTTGTAAGTTGTAATTGGAAGTGAAGAGACTTTGATGTGCCTGAGCATATGGGTTTTAGCAAATCTTGTGTATAATGGAGGGTTCCAGTCATGTGTTAAGTGCACTGTGTGTCCAAATATAACTTGTCAATTATTACCACCTGCAGTTGTAAATAAATGGACACTTGATTTTGAATCTGGGCCTGACCTACTGGACTTGTTTTCCTGCAGATCATACCCTAGAACAGAGATGGCTCCAGTCTTGTGCCCCAAAAGGAAAATTAAAAGAAAATTTTTCCAAGCAGGGAAGGAGATGTTGAGACTTGATTGATACCAAGCTCCTTTTGCAACAGGAAAGGGAAGAGTCAGAACTGGGGACATACTTTCTTTCAATTATGAGGGAAGATAGAAGAAGCAGAGCATTGCAGCCACTTGAGCAAACCTGACTTTTCAAGATTCAGTCATAGGAAATGTTCATTATTCCTGACAATTTTGTCTTAACAAAGTCAGCTTTGACTCAGGACAAAACTGTACTTCGTGGTTTTGAGAGAAATGTGGGAAGCAGGAAGCATGAATAAGAGATGGAAAAGGATTCTTAGAAAAGGAGAAGTACCTTTGCTGTATGACTGATGTAAACTGGATAATTATTCCCATTACATGGCTGAACTAGTGGAGAGAAAGGAATGGGAAAATGGCTGTTTAAAACCATTTCTCTCCTTTTTACTTAAAAAGCAGAACAGATTCTCTGTCTTTGGTATATTGTAGAGCTCTTACAGAATGGGATTACTTGGAGTTATCAGGATTATCCACATTTGACTGACAATGGTCACTTTTTCAAAGACATTAACACTTATAAATTGGAATTTCTCTGTAAGATTTTTATATGTCAGATGGATGGATGGATGGAGCAGGAGATGAAATACTGGGGAAACTGAGAATGGGGATGGGCAGACAGAAGAGGACAGCACTTGTCTGGACAGGAAGCAGTTATCCATGTAACTCCATGTATGACACTTTCATACTTGTTTTTGGGCTTTGAAAAGAGTCTTGCTTGTTTTAGTAGCAAAATACAATTGTACTTTACTTTTTTTTTTTTTAAATTTTTGTAATCAGTTACAAGATTGCCTAAGAATTGTCTATTCTTGGCCTGGGCATGCTGAATTTGGTGCATTTTAAGGTAAGGAATTGATCCTACATACATGGACCATTTATCTATATCAAGCAAAAACACCTTCAAAGTCTTAGGGAAATAAGGTTACCTTACAAAAATTTCTTTATTTTTGTGTCAATATTTTATCTCTTCATGTAGTCTAGATACTCTGGAAAGGAGGAAAACCAGGAATACTGATTATTATTTTCTTGAGAGAAAGAATCATTGTCATTTGTCTCAGCTTGAGGACAGAGCTCATAAATCTATCATGTTGTTTGTTATCATTTCAAGACTACAGAAGATGAGGCAGAGATCAGAAGTCAATCATTTTCACATAATGCATCTAGAAAAATTACACTGCTATGTCCAAGTTTAGAGCCCTTCACTTTGTAGGAGGGATGTTGTACTGTTCTTAGTCCCATGGTATACATGAACACAGTCAGTTTGATTGGGGAGCAGAGTCTGGTTGGCTTTCTTTTGGTTTTAAGTGTTTTGTGTTGCCCTCTGATGAAGGACCATATGTTGAACTAATCCAATTTAAGGCCTTCAACCAGCCTCTCCCAGCCCTGCTTTTTTTCCATTGGTTATAACTGGGCTTCTGAAAGATAATTATTTTGTTTAGGTGTCTGTACTGAGATGTGATTATATCACCTTCTTGGTTTTTTAAGGTGGCATTTTGTTTTGACAGTATGAAATACAAAGGAAAGGACCTCTCTCTTCAATCACCACATTTTTTATTTTAATAGAATATATGAAAAGAGAGTTACAGTTATAGGAGTTTAATTAGGTGAAGCTATTGAATGTCACTAGGTAACTGCTCATTGAATTGTTGTCAATAAGTGGACTGTAATATTACATGCATTTACCTGTAATATCTATCCTTGTAAAACTGAACTTTTTTATTATCATTTTTATTGTGTCAAGTTTTTTTTTGCCTGGCAGATCTTGATAAAAACTCTACATGCATTGTTTAGGGAAAGGTTCTGTTTGGGGCTCCATTAATAATGAATATCATCCATCTGTCTCTCAAAAATGAATTTTCATGATCTCATTGTTTTGAATGTTATGGCTAAAGCTCACAGTTGTCATATGTAGGAAGAAGAATTTGCCTTAGTAGATTAGACCATTGGTCCATGAAATCAGGAATCCTGCCTTCACTGGCAGCCAGTTCATTGCTCTACATATTAAGGACACTATTCTGATCATTCAGGATACAGAATTGTCTCTAATTTAAATGAAAAAGCAGCATGATAGGGCTCTTTCATTTCCCTCCAGGATATTAGGGCACATTCATGGAAACGCATCAGGGACAATACCACATGCTGTGCATATCCTAAAGGGGGAAGGAGAAATTTGTAGGAGAGTAGTGACTGTCATGTTCTACTCATATTTTTCTTCATATTTCTTTGAAATCTTTTAGCAATTGTGTAAGTAGCAGAAGCCCTTGGGCAGCTTTAACTTTCGTGGCAGCAGTTCAGCATTAGCACAGTCTGTGCATTAGTGACCTTGGCAGGATTACATAAACCATATTTTCACCTGAATAAAATGTTCTTCAACAGTTTTTCTTTTGCTTTAGGCATAAATAGTGTTTTCTCCAATGTCACATTGACATGCTCCATTTCGATTTCTGCGATGCTGATCATGAGGAAACGTCTCTGTTCTCGATCTCTGGTGGGCGTGCCATGCTCTGCTTTTTGTATTATTAAAGGGCTGGCAGAGGGTGCCTTGTACTCCTATCTCCCTTCTCTCATTTTGGATGACATCACTTGGAAAGTTTTGCAGAAATCACCTCATATTCTCAAACTTTGACTCCACTGAAGTCAACAAAATCTTTATCATTTGCTTTTGCAGGGTTAGGTTAGGAAACGGAGAATTTTATCCCCTAAAGCAGGTTATTTCTGATGGTTTTACTTAAGAATCATCCTCCAGCAAAACAGGACCTGACAGTTCTCTCCAGACTTTCTAAGCCTAATCTTTCTCTGGAAGCTGCAGATATCCTGCTGTTTCTGGCTGGTAGCTGGGGCAATAGGTATCTCTGTGGGTGGTTGTGAGGGGAAAGTTTGACAGACACTTTGCCCCTCTTCTCTTAGCTTGCATGTAATCATGAAGAAAAATTGTCACAAAATACCAATGGAAAGAAAAAATATGTTGAAAACACTCATGGCACATGGACATTTTCGTAGCTGTTCCTAAAGGAAATGTTCCTACAGGAAACTTTTTGGATTTGAAAACCTTTCAGGTAGAGACTCTACAAGATACTGTCTGACTTACCCATACCATGAACAGTGAATTACCCAAGGTCAAAAAAACCCACCAGAGAAACAGGCAAATTGAAAAGTCTGTGTAACTGATACATGTTCATTTATGTGTGATCTAATTACTACTTCTGGATAAAGGAATGCTGCAGTAGGAATGATGATCCATATTTAAACTGTGACCATGGGCAGTATTTGTATTTTGTTATTTTAGTAAAATGACAATAATCACCCTTCTCAGATCAGAGAAATATTGTATAAATAAGGATTATAACTTTTCCAGCACTAGTGTCTTAGTGCCAACTTTGAGTAGTAGATAAACCAGACAAATGAAGTGAGACTGGAATAATCCGAAATTCTCCTCTTTCTGAATGTTTTGTTTTGTGCTGTTGTTGACTATCCCATTCCATCAACCTGTTTCATTTGAAGAGCATTTTTAAATGCAGCCACAACTCTGTGATTATTTCTTTTTTTTGATGGATTTAATGTGTCAGTAATATTATCCCAAACCTGTACATTGCAACTTCTTAGGAAAAGATGATAGAAAAAAGAGAGTAAGATGCTTTTCTTTTAGAGAATCTGTCAGCCATCTTTTTCCTCCCTTCATTGGACTAAAAAAGTAGATTTCTTGGATTAGGACATCAACTGATGTATATCATTAGGTTTACCTGCACTGATGGAAGGAATTATGGCAGATCATCTTGCTACTGAAATCTCTGCAGAGATCACCTTCCACATGTCATCCCTGTATTGTGATCTATACTTAATCTGCATTTTTTGATTTTTGGCCAAGTTGTGGTGGACTAGTTAAATATAGACATGAAGTGGACCAGTTAAACTTATATATTAAAAAACCAAAACAAAACAAAAACAAACAAACAAAAAAATCCCAACAATGAAACAAACAATGAAAGGCATTATATAGTAAGACTAGTTGTCTTTGAAAGCATAGAACTGTTTTTCAACAGTGATGTTCACAGCCTGTGATTTGGTGATTAGTGTCAAAAGGCTTCATAAAAATAAACAATAATATAATATAAATTCAAATAAAAAACACCAGTGAAGCAACATCAGATCTCAAATTGAGGGAGTTTTCAGTAGCAAGGATAGAAATCCTGTGGAATATTTGTGTGTGCATTTGAAGTATCAAAATTAGAGATATTACTTGCTTTGACCAGAGGCTGTGTTGGGCCCTGAGTCTACACTGGCTTTTCTATAAAGGTTTTTGGTAGGAAATGACAGCACTGTGTGATATTCCCATACCTGGAACTCCAGTTCATTGCTTTGGTGCAGCAAATTGGCTTAACATTGAAAACTGCATATAATCCATAATCACCTGTCAATTGATTTCGTAACCTGAAGTTGTTTGGAATGTTTACTGTTGGTTTTGACATATAAATATAGTCTTAAAAAAAAAAAACCAAAACAAACAAAAAACCCCCTCATTTTAAAATGAGAATTTGTATAAAAAAGAGGACTTGTGATGATATTGTTTCCTTTCAAGTATTATAGACTTTTTTCTCTTCTCAACTTTGTTTTTGGAGCCATCTGTTGTTTCTGATGGATCTTATCCTAGTTCACTCTGAAGAAAACCAGGATGGATTTCAGGTTACTGGGTAGAAGCTGTCCTTTGTTTGCCAGGTTCTCTTCAGTCAGGTGGTGACTTTGTTTGATTACCTGCCTTGTGCAGCAGCGAGTTCTGAGCAGGTAGCAGGCAGTCTCTTCGGGAGAGAGGAGAGCTGGCCCAGGCAGTGTGTCTGAGGCGGCTGCTGCCACTGTCACCCCGAGCGGCGTGGCCCTCACACCGCTCCTGGCTGCCACAAGTGACAGGTGACTGCCCCCAGGGGCCTCAGCCAGTCGTGTTCCAAGGGTGATCACTCAGCACTGGAAAATCTGACCCAGAGATTAAATAAACATCATTGCCTCCACTGTTCTCCACTGGCCAGGAATTAAATACACTCACGGTGCACGGAAATACGTATTTAATCAAAAGAGTGCAGAGTTGCCATACCTAGGTGGGCCAAATGTGTAAATAAGGTAGTGGGCAATTTCAGTTTGTGGCCTCTTGCCTTAGGGAGTGTCTTTTAATGACTTGATGTGATGCCTCTTACAGTTTATCGCTGATGACATTTTGAGGACACACACAGTTCGTAGAACAAAGAACAATAAAGCTGGAGTATGTTCCTGGATGTGGTTTATATGCCCTCCAAGTTGTAGCAAACAGAAGTAAAGGGTTACTGTATATTATTTTCCCTGAAGGTAGGAAAAAAGAGGCTTTATTAAGGAGAATAATGTCAGCTATGTGACAATAAATGGGTAGCAACCTAACACTAGGAGTTCATTTTAATAAATAGAGTATTATCTTATTACTGATATTATTTCTTTTTTGAAATTTTATTCCTATTCATAGCCTATATTTCATATTTCCTGATCTTTAAGATATCTTAGTGTTACCAAATTGCCTGTATATCATATATATATATATATATGTTTATGTATTAGAAAGCCACAGTGTCACTTATGCAGTGATCCTAACTTGGAGCTCCAATTAGTCCTAGATGCACTCAACCCTCAGGTTAGTGAATGCCTGCAGATCTTGAACTTGGCATATTTGCTTGTTCAAGGGACAAGGCTCCCAGGTGCTTTGGGAGGGTGCTGTGGTATTCTCAGCTAGTCTGCATTTCCTCAGGACTTGCTTCTCAGTTATGTCATTTGTGTGTCTCAGGAAAGGAAAGTGCTTTTGTCTCTGTAAGGAAGAAAGGGGAGTACAGATGAAATATGTGTGCAAGTGTTTGTATATTCAAGTACACATAATTTTCTATACATGAATCATCATGGGATAAATTATTTAGATTATCTGTAGATACAGTTTTAACAGAAATGCAGCAAACATTCTGACAGATATTAAGTAAGTGAACTCTTGTCATCACTTTTGAGTCTTACCACACCTGCTATATTGTATGATATGTTCAAAAAGTATTTGGATACTCCTGATCTTTTTAAATTCTTTTGTATCATGTTACTTTACATACCACTTCAGTTACATCCCACTTGGGCTGCTATTATAGCACACTTGCCAGTGTCTGTTCCAAAGAATTTTGTCATTCTTTGTGATGGAAAGGAGACTGAAAGAACAATTTGTTCTTCTGGTCCTGGTGTGATCAGGAACTGATGGTGGCAGTAGGCAGCTACTGGAGGAGGATTTTCCAGCTTTGTCTGACTCAGTCACAACGGTGACACTTCATCACCAGAACCGAGATGAATGTAGAATCCATTCAATAGAGTCATTGACTGCTTGGCCAAAACCTATTTGTGTTAATAAAGGTTACAAATAGATATCAAAATGTACCCCTGGTAACCTTCAGAGCTGCTAGGTATATGTCATTTTTAATTAGGTATAAATATTCTGCTGTCCTAAGAGTGAATGCCTGGTCCAGAAAAAAAGATTAAAAAATATCCTCAATTAAGTCATAAAGCAATTTAAAAAAAGAGATGTGCTCCCACTGGTAATACTGTTTTCTTTCAAATTTTATTATTTACCTTTGCCACAGCCAGTGACTCCCAGAGTCAGTCACAGTAAATGAGATGATTTCTGCTTGGAATTATGGTCTCCATAATGGTTTTTGCAAATCTTGGTGTTTTTCTGTACTTGTTTTTCCAACTTAATACGTGATGAATTAGTTAGGACTGACATGGCAAACCCAGTATTGAGTTAGAAATTTTGTGTGATTACCCCTACAGCAATCGTTAATAGTTAATATTTTGTCTTGTTTAGTCTGTACATTTGGCTGCAGCCCCCGGTAATGTTCAGTGCTACAACAGGGTTTCAGCAGCTGGCTCTTCCTTAGGAGCTGCTCTTTGCTCTGCTGTGTCCTGGCACCTCTGGAAGGAAAATGGCAGCAGCCAGTCCAGAAGCACTGCTTTCTTCTTTAGCCCTGGTGCAGCTGTTAAACCTGAGCGTTTTTGCAAGGTTACAGAGAATATTGGTGGGTATATTGAGCACATTTCTGTTCTGAGAGTTTCCGTCTTTTGCAATGTCTGATATTTTAGAAACAGGTCTGCTGCAGACTAGCAGCCTATGGCAGGGAGCTGGCATTTCACATAAGATACAGAATATAAAAGCATGTCATAAATGTATGATATCACAGAAGCATTAATGAGGAGTTAGTTGTGAAGAGTGCCAGCATAGCCTCCATACCATAGCTGAATGTAGAGTTACAGGTTCAAAGGGAATGTGCACGTGTTTTACTTGGCTTATGAAAACTCTAAGTGGATGGGAAAGGAAAGGAAAGAATCAAAACATTTTTATTGTCCTTTATGGACACTATGGACACTGATATGCAATATCATTTATCTTATACTTAGATATTTTAAAGGGAATCAGACAAGCTAACCGGTCAATAAAAATAACAGCAGTCATAAACTCCATGTAAGGCACCAGCTACATTTCCAGATCTCCAGGTTCTGTAAGAGAGTACAAATTTTCTCATTGGAAGATGGGGTCCTGCATGAAACCCATTTCAGTAAATAGCAATCAAAGGTGGTAATTCATTGTAGTTTATAACAGTTTATTGCTCCAGTTTTGGTTCACATGGCAGAATGGCAGGACCTCAAAATAATTATTGCACAAGGTTTTGCTTATTCCCTCCATAAGTATATTTGCTGGTCCTTCTGGTGTCCATAGCTTTAAGTTCTAGAAGATCTTGATTCTTTTGCATTTCCACTTTTTTTCTCCATTGTCTCTCTGCATGATTTTTTTTTTTTTTTTTAATTTTAGTTTCATTTTCTTTTCACTTGGATCTCAATTTGCTCTGTTGGTGTGATTCCTCTTGTTCCTGATAATCTTTTTAGTCATGGAAAATACACAGACATGTTATCATGGACCAAGGAAGGAATTTCAGATGAGTGAAATAGAAAAGCTGGCCAGCACAGGCTAACAGAAGGACTGTTCCAAAAATTAAAGGCTTGAGTGTATAATGTACAGAAAGTGATGCAATAACTTTGAGATCATTCTAGTGAATTAAAAACCTCAACTGTGCCTTTTTACCATGTATCCCTGTGCCTGGCATAGCATTTGGGGCATCACATTTCTCTGTGCTGTATTTTAAATTTGCTTAACAAATAATATTCCTTCCAAAGTTAAGGGTGAAAAGGGGTGATGTATAATGTATAGCTGCATATGTCCATAACAAGGATTTTTCCCTCATTCACAGATCAAGTCAAATTATTCCAGTGGTTTTTTTCAAGCCATTAAAAGCTGGCTGAACTGTAGCCCTGGAGCACATAACCAAACAAATCAAATGGTTTGCATTATGCAATAAATCTATAGGTATTTGCTGAAATCTAATTCCACTGTCCTTGAAATGCTCCACTGAACTTTTAAGATTTTAATAACCTCTCATTATTAGAAATATTAATGTCTCAGTTTGGAAGGTGGAATGTGGAGGGTTAATTTCTGTCCAGGTCAAAGATCAAGGGTTCAATCAACTGTCATGAGAATATGAAAGAGAACAGTAGAGACCTCTGAATGACCCCCCTGAAAGCAGATAAACTTGCAAAAATGTTTAAGTCAGTAATTTTCTGTCAAAAACTAGAAAAGATAATGTAATTTTTGCCTGGGAGACAATGGCAGCACCATTGGTTTCTCTGTGCATCTCTCCCTGCTGCTTAATCCTCACTGAGTTATTATAGAGGTTATCAGAGAAATGGATGTACAAATGCAGAGTTCTTTGGCAATGAATGCCCTTTGTTGCACTTTAACTGTGCACACAATAGCCAGCAAGAAGGTGGTTTCATATATCTTCTAGTCCTCAGGAAAGCAGCCACAGTTTCCTGAATATCTGGATTGTGATAGGCAGAATAATTTCCATAACAAACATTTCCAGTGTCATGTACATGACTCGAGGGAAGCTGAAGCCTCACCACTGACTTCAGCTGAGCTGTGGGTTTTTACACAAACCAAGAACTGGTGGTCTGTGACTGCCAAAAATATCTAAAGTCCACAAAATATGGTGCTTTTCTTGGTATTTGTAACCGTTGTGGGAAGAGAGAGAAAAAAATACTGCTAAAAGATTCTAGGGAAAAGGTTGGTTTATTTTATTCTTTTTAGCCTGTCACAGAAATTCATAGAAAGAATAATTAGAAATATCACTCAAACCATGGGAGACACAGAATGTTAAGACTTTTTGTGGGAGATAAGTGTTTTCATATTAAAGTGTTGATGTTTTTTTGTTGTTTTGTAACAACAGTGTTTTCCAATTTATGTCATTGTTGTCTTTTTATCTTTGTGTTTTTAAAAGAAGTGAGAGGTTGAAAGCATGTTTGGCTTCTTTATTTATTTTTTTTTTTTAAGAAAAGGAAGTTTATTTAAACTGTTTTCTGAGCATTAGCATTTTATAGTGATTCTGCTTTTTGCAAAATACCTGAGTATATACATTGATGAATCATGGCATGCATACATTAGAATAGAATAGAAAAGCCCACAATTAATAAACCAAATACAATATAACATTTCCCCATCCCTACTTCAGCACTATCCCTGAATGATGAGATTACTGAAGGAAATTCTCTTTTCCTGATGCTTCCAGAGATTGACCTCTCAGCTTCAAGGTTGGAGGCTCATATTTGGCACATTATTAGGCATGGAAGAGCAAAGCACATTTCACTTAATAATGCCTTTTGTTTGTATTGTTCCTGATAGCAAAGAGTGAACTGAACACAAACAATGGAACAATATGAACACAAGGGCTCTCCCTTGATCTCCCCAATTAAATGAATTGAAGCAGCCTGTGTCTGTGTGACACATCTAAAGGGATCACCACACATCTCAGCCTAGAGGCCTCTGGGAAGGCTGAGTGTTTGAAATACATGTGCTGCAAAGGAGCTAAAACACTGTCAGGTAATAGGAATCTTTGAGAAGTGAAGTATAACCCTTTTATCCCAGGTGTTGTTTTAAGGTCTATTTTTAATGCAGAATAAATTCAAAAAGTCTTCCTTCTCACTTGCCAGTATTTGAGTATTTGTTCCTCCAGTCTTGTCAATAAATTTGACTTGTGTGAATCAATAATAAAATGTATTCAATGCTGATTTTGATATTTTTAATAAAATCACTTACTGTAGGAAGAATGACAACAAAGCAGGTGCTTTCTCTTTCATATATAAGCTGGTAAAGTCAGCTATTTGATAGGTACCAAAGTTCATTCAAAATTTTAGGGTTCTAATGACAACTTATCTAAACCATATTAAATGGCTTTTCAACATGTTGATCTACAAGATAAAATCGAATTTGACAAATCTAAAGAGCAGGCCACACCTTGGAATAGATCAGAATCCAGCTATGGGAACTGATGTGGTCACTGTAGCTTTCAAGTAGCCCAGCAAATGATCTTACTATGAAGAAATGCTCTTTGCAAATCAGTATCTTCCAGGCATCATGTGGAACTCACATGTTTATGGATGCATAGAAAAGGATCACTCAGAGATGGAGTTTGGGATCATTGCACTGTATCTAAGAAATGTTGTTAAAGGAAAGGGTGTGCCAGTGTAAATTCTTGGTTTGATTTCAGATAACATAGTGGTCATAGATGCTCATGACCATGCTGGTGGTCCAGTGGTTATTGCCATATTTTTATGGCAGTCATAGAATCACAGAACATGCTAAGTTGGAAGAGACCCATCAGGGTCATCATGTCCAACTCCTGGCCCTGCACAGGACACCCCAAGAATGTGGACATTTATTTTTCCTACAGAGAAACCATTTCCTTCAGCTCGTACTACTGTGGCTGTACTTTATAGCAGAGAACAGCTTTCCTTTTTGTAGCTGCACATCATGAATAACAGCTTTATTTGGTGCCAAATGAGATGCCCTGATTTGTGAGGTTTCCATAAACATATCTGAATTGTTCAATTTCCTTCTCATTCCATAATTTCCATCTTGGCCTTCTGCCTGCTGATATTCAGATAAAGAGTGCATTCAAGTAATTTACAAAAATGCTGTGAAACTGTTTGACTGTAGCCTGCTATCAAGCATAACAGGATTGTTCGATTTTTGTTTATGTGTAATGTAAGTACCATCCAACATTTTCTTTTAACAGCTACTTTAACAACCCACTTGCTGTAATGAATGGTAACAGGGAAGAGCCAGCATTGGCAGGTACCTGCTTACATGAATATATTCCATGTTCTTAGCAGAGGCTAACACTGATTGTTATTTATAGGTTTGTTTTAATACTTTTTTCATTTGAGAAAAGGAGAAGTGTATCTTACTGTTTTCTTTTTTCTTACTTTTCTTTCATGTCCTTTCCATGTGGTGATGGATTCCTAACATGGATAACTGAACTGCTGTGCAAATGGCTTGGATTTGATATAACTTCAATAGGTAAGTGAATGATCCCCAATTACTTCAGTACTTTTGCTGAAATATATTTATTTAAAATTTAGAATGTGAAAGAAATTTAATTAATTTCCAAAGAAACAACAAAAATATGTTTGGTATTGAGTCCAGCAAAGAGCAAACTGGGCTGATAAAGGTTGGAATCAGCCCAATTCTTCCTTTCCCAAGGGAAAGTGTATCTTGCCATATTTTGGCCTCGGTATTAGGATAAAGTTAGCACCTGCTCAAGTACTTGCATTATAGAATCTATTTAATCTTCATGGATAAACAGAAAGAGACAGAGTGAAAAAGGAAGTCTGAGAATAAAATCCATACTCAAGGATTTGGAGGAAAAATTCTAAGAGAAGAAATCTTGTCTTCAGCCTGAATTACTGGAGCTTTTCAATATCAGTGTTTGTATGTGCTGAGCTAGGAAACTCTTAATGAGGAAAGTAATTGGGAAGGAGGAGCAAAGCAAGGTACAGGGATGTAAAAAACTGTTTTCTGAGATCACTCCATCCAGTGGATGAATATCCACTGGATATCATATTGTCAGTGTCTACCAACTGTTATTGACAGCAGTAAATATGGCAGCATAGATAACAGCAAATTGCTCTACCTGAGCATGTAGACACCCCCTCAGACAATTCTTGAGAATGTTCTTCTAACATCTATAGCAGAATGATGAGAAAATATAGATGAAAAATAATAATGCTGCACTTCATGCCACAGCCAAGCAATGGAAAGTTCTAAAGTATGGTAATTAGTGTGATATCACCTACAGATATGTCAAAGCTTTTTTTTTTTTTTTTTTTCCCCTAAATATGGAATTTCTGTGTATTTGCATAGTTTTATTTTGGCTCTTGTGAGGCAGGGAAAGAGTGTTGAGGCTGTGCATCCATTTCAGTTCTCATTTGAACCTGAATTGATACAGGAATCCTCATCCTCAAGTCCAGGCTCTATCCTATCCTTGCCATCTCAGGGCACCTGACTGTGCCCAGGCCAGAAAGATCAGGACAGAACCCCAGCACTCAGTAGAAGTGTGATCTGCCAGAAGAGCATGTGCGTGCTAAGTTAAAACTGAGCTTAACTGATTGTTAAAAGTGTATTTCTTTGGCATTTTTTTACTGTTGCTACAACTTCGTAGCTGAGATCAAGGACTGCAATTCAAATACAGGAGCAACAGCTCTGGTGGTTCCCTCATTTGTTCTCCAGACATGGAGAATGTCCCCATGATGGCACTTAGAGCAACATGACTGAGCAACATTTCTGCAGGTGGAAGACATTTCTCTCCAATGCAGAATTGTAACAGTCTCTTGAATTTTTTAGACCACAGCAAGAAGAAGGAATGGAAAATGGAGCAGCCTGAGATTGTGGTCCCAAAAATATCAATGCTTGCAGTTGCTGCCAAGAGCAAAACTTGGTCTGTGATGTTGGAGGGTCTCTCAATTAGCACACTTACTGTATAATATTTGCTTTGGCTGTTTCAGGAGGCAGCCAGCATTTGGCAGAACAGATATGTCAGTTTGCATTATTGCAATAGATGTTTGAGAGATGTTGGGAGGGAACAGATATACTGTAGGATACTGTGCTAGGGAAAGCCAAGAAACTATGTAAAACCTGCTAGCTGTTAAGCAGGTGATTATTTTGCTGGTTTATACCTGTCCACTCTGCAATTTTTTTCTGTGTACTTGATCTATGTCGACAGTAAAACGAGTCGGGTGTATTGTGCTAGCCCAGGTACAGTGCAATTACTCCACATTTTCTCCTCAGAAAACCTGTATTCAGACTGGAGTTGCAGCGTTCACCAGGGAAGGAACAGCTGGCTTCTTTATTAGGTTTTATGTCGTACATAAGGAGACCATGTTTCCCATTGTCAGAGTGTAAAAGAAAATGAAAGCTCTGGGCATCATTAAAATCTTGGAAGTGTAGTATGTGTCAGTTCCATTCCCACAACACCTGGATCAAAAGCTTAGTGTGAGGCCACTTAGCAAACAAAACCAGACTGTTTTCCACACTTCAGATTTTTTGCATTAAGTTTCCACTTAGTTTCTATTTAAATTATGCTCAGCCATATTGTCTTGGGTATTGTACTTTTGGATGGTACTGAAAAAGGAACATAGACAACTGTAGAAAACACCTTTTGTGTGCATTTTTAAATATCTTTTCTTCTACACACTGTGTATAAATACTAGTAAAAAATTGAATTGGAAAAATATGTGGTTTCATCCCAAAAGGTTATAGAGAGATGCCTCTGAGTTTGCTATTTCGAATTTTTGCATTTCCACATTTTTTGTAATGCAATGAATGTTACAGGTCTTGAGTTGTAGAGTTCCGTAAGGTTTGCTGAACTTGGTTAGGCAAAGAAAAATGAGATTATACTACAGAAGTGTGCATAAAACAGATCTGGTATATGTGATCCATTCAAAAGGGAAGCTGCAGTGCAACAGAAGCTTGCAAAAAATCCTTTCCTTGTTCATTGTGGTGATAGGAGGCATCATTCTGAGAACATAACAAATAGGAGAGAACTAGAAAATTGGGAGAAAAAAATTGGAATTCATATATTAAGCAGGATATGAATAGATTATTTATCTTTCCAGTGTTACAAGAGGACTGTTTCTCTTCAACTTGAGAAAGTGGTAAAACAGTCAGGGACAGCAAGTCATAAGTGCTGTCAGGATTAATTGTATTTGGAGAGAATTTGTGGAGCCAGTTAAATCTTCCTGAAGAAAGCTTGAAAATGTTGGATGTTTATTGACATGATTCTTTTCAAACAGACATTTTTACCTTCTATATTCCTCCTGTTTCCTTCTGTTCAGCAAACAACACAAATTAAAGGGGGTTTTATTATTATTATTACTACTACTACTTCAAGTAGGAGTTGTCTGACAATTTCCATCTTTCTCTTCATAGTGCATTCTAGCTCATGTCAAGACCCAGCAGTTCAATCCCGTAACAACCTTGTAGCTTGAGCAGAGCTTATGAGCTGATAGTATTCATGTGCTGCTTTTTGATTCCTGTGTCATTAAACTTCAGATGAGATATCATTTCTTCCTCGTTATTTCTCTCCTTTCCCGTGGCTTGAAGTTGTACTGGATGTGGTCTTACACACTGGAAAGTCTGTAATTCACTGTTTTTATTTATAGGTGTGTATATACATATAGATGCATGTGTGTTTGCACATCTATATGTTTGCTTTAGTAGCAAAGGGTGTTAACTTTACCTTGGGATGTGTTGCAGAGAGACATTGAAACATTAAGAACCATGTGCCACTGAGTAGCAAGAGATCACAGGTTGTTTTTACCTTACAGCTGAGTCCCCTCTCTCTTCTTTTCTGCACATATCATATTATTTTGTCTTCCAAATAAGATTTTAGATAGGTTACTACCGAGCAGCCTGGCTGCTTGCTGCTTGGTACCTGCAGTCTTAATAAATAATTTATGAGAAGCCAAAATAGTTATGAGTAAATGCATTGAAACCCATTGGCCTCCTGCAGCAGTCTTAGGTAATATTTCTTTTCAGAGGCACACATGATTAATACCATGAAAATTCACTGAGGAACATGTAATTATACTCTTCACTGACAAGCATCAGATTTTTTAAAGTTTGAGCAATGTTGTAACTTTTGAAGATGGTGAAGAACATTTCCTGTCCTCAGGTGAGAAGTGATGATGCTGAGACTGAGTGCTTAATATGAGGGATTTCATCTGGATCAGCACTTTAAATACATCATTGTTACCTGGAAAGTCAGAGAAATAGGAAAAAAGCAGTAAATAATGGATTAGATTTCAGGGTTTGATACATGTGTGCATCTACATAAAGATAGTCTCCCACCATTTCCCTCCATCCTGTCTATGTGCACATCTGTGTTCATCATAGGAAAGAGCTGTCACAAGAGCTGTGTAGACTTCAGTTTCTAATTAAGGAAATACTGGTTTGCAGTAGGCTGCACTGGCATTTACAGCATTCCAGCTGATCCACACAGTAGCTGCCTCTGACCCTCATGCAATTCCAAACACGTGATGTGGGAGGCTCACTCCGTGTCCCCAGCCCGAGTGTAGCACGTGCAGGCCTGGGTCTGTGGGGAGTCACCAGTGTGCTGTAAATTCACAGCCAGGACTTCTGGGCTATCAGGTCTTCATTTAGAACAGCCCTTTATCAGAAATGGGGAGGCTGTATGAGTGATTTTGATCAATCCCTCCTATCAGAATTTCTCTGCTCCGCTCCTCGTTAAGGGTCTATTACCACTTGTATCAGCAAGGCAGATCTCTGCAAACCCCCACTATTGGCCATTATTTGCTGTGTATTTTATTGACATCTATGTTTAAACACTTAATGCTCTTCATTATGCTCTCAGGATCAGTAACAGCAGGCCATCAACATAAAGCAGCTCAGTGCCATTAAAACTAAGCTACTAACTTATGTTGATCTGAAATAGACTTGAAGATGCAGATGTTGCTGTTCTTTTACTCTCTCTGCATTGCTTTTCATTCTGTTTCTTTTCAGCAGTGCATGTTTTTAAAAGCAAATGAATTAAAGCTCTGACATTTTATTAAGCATAAGCTGGTATAGTGGGATTAAGTGGCTGGTTAAAGTTGTCAGGAATGTAAAGTAAAGGAATGGAAGCTGACTTCTCTGAAATATTTTCTTTCAGAAGACAAATGAAATTATATTTTTGATATTAGGTAAGTTAAATTTAGGGAAAAACTTGAAGCATCTGCATAGTAAGACCACTAAAGGGCAAAGAATATTGGAGTGTCTCAAAATATATAAACAGAATCTGAATTTCAGTCTATTCTATGTCTGCTTTCATTCTGTTAAAAGAAAATGAACGGGGAATGAAAAAAAAAAGATCTGGAAAGTTTTGACTAACTCAGGATGTGAATTTGAAAGAAATATTTTCACATGTCACTTCTTTTTGAGAACAGTTATATTATGGTGAAAGATACAGAGACTTAAAGGACAAAGTCTGTTTGAAAAAGCCAGAAAACAGAAATAGCAGGCAATGAGTTTGTGTCTGCCTTCTGAAGAATAAGTAATTTGATTTCTTTGGTTACAGTGAGGTTTTGGTATGGAGGGGAACCACTGGTTACATAAGGCATCCAAAAGCATACCAAGATAATAGATTTAGACTTAAAAACCTAAAATAGAACAAAAGAAACCCAAACCTCTGATCACCATTGCATCAGTTTCAGGATGTTCTTCTGTTGAAGTATTAGGGAGAGAGGAGCTAATATGATGAGCTATTTTCTTTGTTGCATTTCCAGGCATTACAGAGCTCAGCTCAGCAACAGAAGCTGTAGCATGGAAGAACAACAGAGTTCTGCCGTGTTTGTGCACTTTTTGCCCCTTGGGGCTGTTTGGTTTGTTTTCTTCCCCCTGCCCTCCACTTTAAAAAGCAGGAAAATCTAGGTTGCTGAACCATCTGATAGGGATCCATGGATCTGTAGCCCTAGCACAACAGGGGTCTTCTATGGAATATGATACTCCATAAAAGAATGTATTTTGTTGTCCTTTTTTCCCTGTAAAACTATTTATTTTTATTTTTCTTTGCTTTCAGTGGGAACTGAACTCTTACATTAACATTATCCTTCCTCTCAGTATTTTTCCCATTAAAAATTTCTTATCTTTCACCATCTATGGAAGCTACTGAGAATGTAATCAGTGATTTAAATGCGTGTTTTCATCACACTGATTTTTTAGAAGGGGAACTTGACATTTGCATTGAATTTGATCACACCAAATTAGGTGGATATATTGGCTCTTGGACTGATGTGATCCTGTGTCACACATCTCTTTCAGCTCCTTCTCCAAACCCTTATTGAAAGGAAAGAGTGATGGCCTCATATGTGTATGGCAGTGTGTAAAACAAAGAGTTGGGGAAAGGAATGGAAGCACCGTATTTTAAAAGAAGTAATAAACTGGTGTGGACTAATAAGTAATAACTGAGACTTTGGCACCTTTCTTAGATGAGCAATAAAAAGAACATTCAACAGGAAAAATTAAAGGTGTTATGGAGATGTTGAAAGTGATTTTCTGTTTCCTACTGTGGGATTAGGAGAAAGATGAAGGATTTCAGTCTTTGACAATCAGAGATAGTAATTTCTCCAGCTCTATGGGACATACTATGCTTAGGAACGAAACAGAGTCTAATAAAATCTGAGCCTGAAATATTACCTCTGGCTTCCAGAACTTCATTCTTTTTATCCTCTCTAAGGAATGCTACATTCCAGTTAACCCTTGGACTTCCAGAGTTCACCAGTGCTTGACATTGGTGAAATATTATGATATTTCAGTGTATATGTGTATCTCTGCAGGATTTTTCTGGGAGCAGGGATGGAGAGGGGGAAATGTTTCTTATCTGTAAAGTTGAATGATAATCTGATAAATTATTTGCAACACAGAAGAGCCTTAATATATGTGTTAACAGTTGTATTTTCTCCCCAGTAATTTGTAATTGAGACAATTAAATCATCAGAGTAGTAGAATGCTTTTTCACGTACATAGGTTAAAAGGTCTTATGAATGTCATGGAATGCTTTGGGTTGGAAGAGACCTTAAAAATCAGCTGATTCCTACTCCCCAGACATGGACAGGGACATCTTCTACTAGACCAGGTTGCTTAAAGCCCCATCCAATCTTTCCACGAACACTTCCAGGGGTGGGTCATGCACAACTTCTCTAGGAAACCTCTTCCATGATCTCACCACCCTCACAGTGAGGAAGTTCTTCCTCATATACAATCTAAACCTACCACCCATAAGTTTAAAGTCATTCCCTCTTGTCCTATCACTACATGCCTGTGGAAAAGTCCCTATCAAGGTCTTTGTGGACCCCTTTGTAGGTCCCTGGTGCCCTCAGGTACTAAAAGGCTGCTAGATCTCCCCAGAGCCTCCTCTTGTCCAGGCTGAACAACCCCAACACTCTTTGTCTTCACAGGAGAGGTGCTCCAGCCCTCCTCTGTGTGGCTCCTCTGGACTCTCTCCAACAGGACTTCATCTCCAGCCTGTCCAGGTCCTTCTGGATGGCATCCCTTTCCTGCAGAGCATTGACCACACCACACAGCTCGGTGTGTTTGACAAACTTGCTGAGGGTGCCCTCAGTCCCACTGTCTGTGCCAGAAAATAGTACTTCACTTGTGATCTTTGCTTTGTGTACCTAAACTATTTTTAGTAGATCCACACAAATTTCAACCTCTCCCTTGTTAACAGAAAAGAGGAATTCAGCACAGTTGACATCAAGAACATAGAACATTAAGGCTGCAGTCTATTTGATAGGGATATGTTCTTTCTGGCTTTGCCTGCTTTGTGTAAAATATAGTAATTGGACGTAATTCAGTACTGACCTATCTAAAACATGAAAATAATAGTTCAATTTTGAGAAAAAATAAATACCTTCATTGACAATTCATGCTTTTTTTGTCTTTCCCTTGCAGATTTTTCCCTTTCATATATATCCTTTCTAGTTGTATTTCTTTTCTGAAATGTTATTAGAAATACTTAACATGGGGGTTTAGTGTCGTGCATTTTTAAGGACAGTATTTTACAATTGGAGCACCCTCTTCTGTAAACATTTTGAAAGGTGTATTGGCTGTGGAATTACAGAAATGCATTATCGACATCTCTCAAGGACTACAAATCACACTCCTTATTTTTGCAGCATCATCCAAATCTCATTAAACTCAACTAAAATATATGCTTGTAGGTCAGTTTCCCTGAGGCCAGTTGCTTCAGGCAATCTTAGCTGAGGACACACTTGTGAGAATTGCAAAATCATAGTGTCAGTTAAGTGCTTCTGGTTCTGTCTTTTTTTCAGTGAAGGCTTTTTACTTAAATTGGTTCTGAATAAGTTAAAAATATAACCTGAAGCAGACAGAAACAAAAGTAGGGAGGGAGTCTTTAAAGAGACTTTAACCATTTCCTGGTCTGGTTTAATCATTATTGTAAAGGTAGTAGCCATAATTTGCTTTCCTTTAGGGTACTCATGCCATTACAGGACAAGCTGCTCTAAAACAGTGATATATCTTTGCTTGGTCTGGATTCTTGGTTCTGCTTCAGATGAATTTATCCCAGTAAAATGCACAAGAAAAAGACAATGACACCCTATAACCATATTACAGTCACTTTTCACAGCTGAAGATTCTCATTAACATCACAATGGCAGGAAAGGAAAGAATCAAGTCCTCCTTAACTCCTTATTTTTCAGCCCTGAGTAGTGTGTGTGTGACCAGCCTTTGTCTCTGAGCCTGTCCTCTTAGGGTTTAGAGGTGAGCAGAACGAGGTACAACATTAAATCAATAACCCTAACCGCAAAAGCTTGTTTTTCAGAAGGTAATTTAAAATTCCTAAATGGAAGAGAGCATTTTATTATTTTACCACTTCTTCTCTCCCAGCATTGTAGACTTTGCTTTAAGGACACTTCAGCTAAACTTTTCTTTTTCTGTAGCCAGCTAAGTGGGTACTTCTTATCCCATGAAGAAAACAGCCTTTCAAAAACACAACTAAAACCAAACCAACAAACAAACCAAAAAATATCCAAACAAAACAACACAGAAACCCAAACCAACCAGCCAAAAAAAAACCCAAAATAAACCAACCTAAAAACCCATACATCTTTCAGGAGTTCCTAATTTGTGGTACTGTTCTGAGAAAGGAAGGGAAAGAAAATGTGGGGAAGGAGGTCTGGGCTTAATTTTCTTCAAAGTTTAGAAGTAAGACAAGGTCTCCCTAGATTTTCCATAGTTCAACTGACAAATTTATTAGAAAAGAGGTGAAAGCTCTCCAAGTTTTTGTTCATGTTCTGGATAAATAACATGCATATTTAGAAACTGGATGAATTAAGAAAGATTGTTACACGTCCTTGATGCTTAAAATGCAGTTCAGATTTTTCTGCAGTAATTCTATTTAGTTATTGCACAGTGTCTAAATCATGAGTCAGATGTGGCATTTCACTGGAGTAAGTGCATAATTAAAATGCAATATGTAGTAAACCTAGGATTTTTTCAGTGGAAAAAATAATAATCCACAGATTTGTCTTAATTAGAAGAAGAAAGAAAAGAACACAGCAAGCTCTCTTAATTAGACCTTTCCTATGCTCTTTTAACATTTTTTTTTATTTTTAAATAAACATGTACAAACTACTGACTTATTTCTTTAGTTCTTTGTTTTACACTTTTATACTATAGAAATTGCTTCTCTTGCAACAGAAATAATGGTCATGTGAGACATCATCATTATGGAACTTTATAACTCGATTACAGAATTCTTAATTAGAGCTATAGTTTAATAGGTATTAAACAGTGACAGTTACTTTCTTTACTGACAGTTTTAAGAGCAAAATTGCAGGGAATTATAAAGGGCATTTTGCAAATGAATTACATCCCTCCTGTTCAGCTATGCCTGGAGAAAGGGGGTATCAGAGATGTGTGTTTTGATGGGGTAAGCTGCAGAAATTACAGCTTCGAGCAGCGCCACTGCAGGGACAAATTGGCAGGCAGGGAGGAAGCAGAGGTGACCCAGTCACCGCTGGGCAGCTGGACCCCCCCAGGGCCTCGGCGAGCTCCTTCTCCAGGAGGGACCAGTGCAGCCCAGGCAGAGCCGGGCTGGGAGCACGGCGAGGATGCTCGGGAGCAGCCCCGCGTGTCGCCGCTCCCTCTGCAGCTGCAGCGGTCACGCCCTTGCCAAGGGCACAGCGAGGAGGGGAGGCACGCAGTTCAGCGAGGCAAGGGCTGGGGGTGGCTTTTTGAGGCACAGGCACGGGCTGTGTGCAGAGAGGCAGCTGGGCAGGCTCAGGTTAGGATGAGCTATGCATGTGAATTCCCTTTACAGTCAATGAAGCCACCGGAGCCAAGAAGATACTTCAAAGCAGGCAGCTCTGGCTGGCTTTCAGAGTCCTGCTGGACCTGTTTGACTATATCGGCATTGATCTTGGTTGACTGGCACATTGATCTTGCATGTTGCCCTCAACTTTTAGCTGTCTGAATTTTGTATTGGATCCCATCATCTGGCTTTAACATCTTATTCAGTCACCTCAGCATGAGCTAATATTAATTGGTAGTATCCTCTTTCAGTAGCCATCACATATTCCTCTCTTCCACAACTTTCACCTATCCAGGAGTAGATTTCCCTTAAATCATATCTGCCAGCCCTATGCAGTCTTAGGTCTATCCAGGCATCTAAAATGGTACAGGGCATCCCTATTTTAGAGAATTGTATGCCAGCCTCATTTTTTTAACAGTGGTGGCAAAGAGCTAGTAGCAAAAACCTAACTTGTAATTTCCTTTTTCAAAGTTACAAATGCAGGTCCAACTCTGTTCTTTGACTGAAGTTATGTGGTCTTTTACATAAGACAGATAATTTTAGGCATATGAATTTAAAAAAAAAAAAACAAAACAAAAAACAAAACAAACAAACAAAAAAAAAGCCACCAGAAAGCAACAAAACACAGGAAATACTTATTCTTTTAACTGGAGTTGCTCCAACACACCACTACTCTTAATCTAGATGCAAAACAAGCAACTGAGAAACAAGAGCAGCATTATCTACCTAGATTGTCCTTCAGCATCATTGATCTGCAGTGAAAAGGCTACAATCATAATTTCTCCTAATAAAATATTAATGGCATCCTAAGCCAAATTATAAACTGTGATAATCAGGACAACAGGAAGAATCAGAGTAGGTTTCCCTCTCAAACTAGTAGCTGCCCCAAAGGGTGTGCTAATCCTAATTTTGTCTTCATGTGTATAGTTCCTAACTCAAGTAGTTCCTAAAGTAAAGGCAGTGCTGGTTGTTCCTCTAAATGTAGACTGTACATCACTATTACCTGCAGCCCTGCTCAGTGCATACAGGCAGCTCTGAACAGCTCAGAGCTAGAAAGAAGTGCCAATCAGGAAAATGTTTGCAGGAGAAGTATAGAAATAAGTGAATTGCCCCATAGAGCAGGGACTGAGCTCTGCTGAAGGTTGAAGCTCTAAGCTCACAGTGTTTGAATGGGAAGAGGCTACAGATGTATTTATTCACAGTGAATAGATATGTAAAAAGGGATCTTAAAGTAATTTCTGGCAGTCCTGTTCTAGCTAAACCAGAGCAAGGAGATGTCTGAGCACTGAATCAGTTACATGGAGGCCTGTGTTCCTCCTTCTCAGAGGGTAATAGGAATTCAGAAGTCAGATTCTGTAGCACTCAGAGGAAGAAACTACTGCCAACTGTTCAAACTCCTGTAGCAACTTGACAGAGACAGGGTTAGATGTCTAGACAGTCTCCATATATTTCACTTACATTGAGATAGGTTGATTAAAAAGTACAAGACAACTGGGGTTTTTAATTTTTATTTTAAGATATGCTTGTAGCACCTCTGACTTTTCACCTTCTTCTGGAGCACCACATGGATTGGTTTGGTGTTGATGCAAATATTAGCCAAACTTTTAGACCATGCACAGGTTCTGGCATTTCCCTATACTTTTTCTGGTGTTTTTTTAATGCAGTACAATGCATAAAGAACCTTCTGTTCTCCTGAAGATCTTTTCAAAACTTCTTTTCAGCTTTACTATAAGTGTTTCAGAGATGTAGAGAGATTTAAATAGTCATTCTGAGACTGAATACTCATTTAACATGTTGCAGCTGATCTTGGTGGAGTGCTGTGTACAACTAAAGTATCAACAGTGGGGTTTCAACAGAGCTCAGAGTTGCTGCAAATTTCAGTTCTTGGCAAGAATGTCAATTTTGTATGTGCCAAGTGTCTGTTATTTAACCAAGCAGAGGATATTGAGTTACTGTAGCAGAAGCAAGATGTATGATTCATGTTTGCATATCCTTCTTCAAAACAGAAACAAAGACATTTCACTTCTAACACATCGTGCTTCTCTCACTAGTCTTTTACTATTCAAGTTGCCATAATTTGGTAATAAAAATACAAATATTAGGTATTTATTGAGTTATTTAGTGAGATGGGTAGCAGAGCATGCTGAGGGTGGTAAATAAAAGTAGGTTAGACAAAACCTGCAGCAGCATAGTGTGCTTTTAAAAGCTCTAGAGTGACACTGTGTCAAAATTTTGTCACTATCAAATTCAGTTTATTTTGAATAAAGGCTTAAAAAATCACATTTACAAAGTAATAATGATTTTAAATAAAAATGTTTTATGTTAGGCACTTACGCTGGTTTTGATAGTGATGATTTTTGATATGCTTAGGGTTGGGGCTTTCTGATACTTCCTCCTCCTATTGCTTTAGGAAGGACAGCTTTTTAAAAACATTATTTGGGGCAGATTTGGATTCGATGCTGTTCCTTTAACACTTGGTCTTAAGGCTGCAGTCACTGTCAGAAGAGATCAGATCCGAGCCCCATGTGACCCGGTTTTGTCGCTGTGCCACCGAGCGGCACCGGCTGCAGCCGCACGCGGGGCAGGGGCGCTCCCATCTGTGCAGCTCCCTCGGAGACACCCAGCAGCTCACCTGCCTGCTGCTGCCTGCCAGCTCTGCCCGCTCCAGCTCTTGGTCCAGCGATGCCAACAACATCCTAGGGCCTGCTGGACTCTCCCACAGAATGCTAACCAGATTTTCCTGATTCAGCTCCCCTAGCTGAGGATGGTGCTTGAGGCCATTCAGCAGAAGGTGAAGTCGATATACACACAGCTAGCTTTAGGATGGAGAGTACCTTTTTCCCGTAAGAAAACTCAAAGCTGCAAAGAAAATTTAAAGTTTGATTCATTTTTGGTTCTGGGTTAAATTCCACTGGTGGCAACTATGGATCTCTGGATAAAAGAGGGGGCTTGTAAGAGCATGATCTTGTCCTGTCTGCTCCGTGGGCTCTGGCAGCTTTGTGTGATCAGAGAATTCTGCAGTTGCCTGCACTGCCCTGGCAGGTGCCAGTCCATGTCACACACAAATAGGTCCTGGACAGGTCACTTGTGGGTGGGTGACACCTCCATGGACTACCAAAGCATATTAAAAAGTGACGTGAACAGTCTCTTCTTGTCTTTTCTATCTTCACTACATTCATTTTTACTACTTTGAGTTAAGGCCATGGAGATATTGCAAGGATTATTAGTATTCAACAAGATGAAAAGTGTGATCATCTTAAGTTTGTTTAACAGCATTTCCAGCACTTTGTCTAGAACAGGGTTGGTTTGGTTTGTTTGTTTTGTTGTTTTGGGGTTTTTTTTTTTAAAGAAACGATTATGAATAATTTGAAACTCCTGGATAATTGCAAATGAAAATGTAAATGACTTTAAATGGCTACAACTGTTGTGAGCAAATAATACCATTTATTTTGCATTTTATCAAAAGTTTGCAGTATTTAGCACAGGGCTTTATAGCTCACCTTAGTGTCTGCTTAGTGAATGGGAAAGTTTGCATTTTGGCAACACCAAGGAAAATTACAGTTGGGCTTGTTGTCTAACGCAGATGAAATACATATGTTTGCTTTTTTGCAGTCTTCTTGTGAGAAGTTTTCTTTACCAAACTCGGACCTTCCTCCCCACCTCCCACCACCCCACACCCCCCATTTTAGAAGTGGTCTTCAGCTTCTGTACCATTTTATCATAATATTCAGTATAGTTAAATAAATAATTTCTGATATTAGATTTTCAGTGTGAATGAAGTCCTGATTTGAATCCATGTCCTTGAATCTGTCATGAAATTACAGCTATAAGACGTATTTTTTCTTGAATGTATCACTTTATGGGAAAACAGCTAATTATATATGTCAGGATTGAGATGTTTGGGTTCTTTCAGAGGAGGAAGAGGTGTATCGTATTAGTGATCAGAGCTGCAGAAGTAAAGATAAAATAAGGGAAAACGGTTTCAGTAATGCATAAAATTGAGGAACTGAAAAATAAAGGAACACAAAGGAAGCAAAGGTTGAAAGAAAAAAAAATGATAAAGAAAAACAGCAGATGGGGATTTTGGGGAAACCAAAGAAGTAACAGAAATAACTGTGCTTTGTTTTCATGTACTGCTTGGCCTTAAAGCTTTGTTAGGCTAAAGTGTCCTTTTTATCAGAGCAGTGGGTGTTGCAGAGATTATTTCAGTGGCGAGTCTGTGCAAAGATGAATGTGCTTCTGTTTCCTTCTGCTGATTAGCACAGTCCCAAATGGCAAGTGTGATAAACCCTGGTCTTTTGACACCCCTTTTTTTCCCTTCAACTCAAAGACTCTGAGATCACAGGGTAATTTTTTTCCTTAACAAGACACCGGTGTTTTCTCCTGAATTCTTCATAAATCAGACTTTTAAAATACTTAAGACGGTGTCCTTACATTTCCTGTTTCCATGGAATCTCTAGGAGGTTTAAAGTATTCCAGGGTGCTCTGCCAGCCCTTAAAGCCATTATCAGATTTTCAGTCTCTTGTGTCTCACTTAGATCTTCTGAGGATATCGCATAGCTGTTTTCAGTTGAGCAACTCTGCATGAGGAGCTCTTAAATGATACCTTCTAAACTTCCTGTATTCCTTTGATTTCACACTGGGTCTATTTTTTGCATCTTACTGACATTTGTTGTTCCCTTGAGGCAAGTACTACAGCATCTACAACACCCACAGCTACGTAATCACAAGCTTGGACTTGTGACTGCTGAAAGTGAAATCTTTCTAAAGAAAAAAAACTGAGAAAAAGTGTTCTTGTAGTGAGTGAACTGAGATAGCATCAGAGGGAAGGCAGCTGTAGAGCCACTTTACATAAAGAATATCTTTCCAAAACTTCTGTTTCCACATCTGTGTTTTTTTAGATAGTTTTTTTCCAAACCTCTCCTAATCTTTTTCCTCAGCTTGTGGGGAGTCACTGCAGTGCATCATCCAGGCTACCAAGATCACTGAGTAGTGGTCTGACATCTCTACTCTATTGCTGTGCATGAACACAAAACATGGTCATGCTTAAGGCAGGACTTGTGCCACTTTTTTTAGTGGAACCAGGCTTTGAACCTGAGAGTTGAAAAGTCTGTGTACTGTAATACCAATGCTTCTTTTCTTTCTGTTTTGTTTTTGGGGGTTTGTTTTGTTTTTGGTTTGTTTTTTTTTTGACATACCATCTTTGAGTGTAATTACTCCAAAATTTTTGGGTTTCAGACTTCTTTTCTGCAGTATGTGTTTCAAGTGTTCCCTTGTGAGTTGCAGGTTAAGGTACCATTAAGTTGCTTGATTGTTATGCAGTGCTAAAGCATGATATAGTTTCTGTGCACAAATGTAATTGCTCTGCTTATTTCACTCAAAATGTTCATTTAAAATTTAAAAGGAGGATAAAACATAGCAAATAGAACGCAGGAGACCAGAGTATGAGGAAGAGATGATTAGAGTCTGTAACTGTAGGACTAGAGAGTAGATTTCACTTCTGGAAGAGCAGGCAAATTGCAGTTTGGGGTGGTGCTACTAGAGAAAAAGCTGTGACAAAAGCAATTTCTCATGAAATATGGAAAGCCTATGCTAGGCAGCCTGTAATTATGAGCCAGTTTCCATGTTTGGCAGCAGTACCCCCTGAAAATATTGATGCATCCATTGTTTCTTGCCAGGCTATGGCACACTGGCTCTCTCAGGTGTGCTGGCAGACGCGCTGTGGCCCCACGCTGAGAACCACAGTTCAGCTCCACCGAGCAGTCACTCAGCATATTTTTTAGGAAGGACACCAGAGAAGATTTGTTATATCAGGTTTCCTGAGCTGTGCCACAAACTACTGTGCTGGCACAACTCTGGAAGCAGTGGAAGGCATCAGGGGAAGCAGCACTTGTAGTACAAGCTCCGTAGCTGTTGAGCTGAGGTGTAGATATTTGGTACTTCAGTGTCAGGATGGCCCGAAGTGGTCAGAATTACATATTATGTGCTATTTCTAAAATCCTTTTAATCTTCAGTCACAGCAGATTGCCAGGCTTATTGTTGGCTGCCTTTTGGCACAAGGTCTGGTTGTAGGAGCACGCAGAGATTTACACAGACAAAAATTAAGGTGGCCACCTCTTCCATCTTTTGCTGTCTCTCTCTTGCCCCGTTACTTCTGCCATGCCAGGGCCCCTGTTCAGGGCTGGGCTTGTGAGCAGCAGGACCAGGGCTGCCATGGCATTGTAGGGACTGGCACCTGCAGGCTGGCCTGGCCAGAGGTAGCAGGGGGGCTCAGCCTGGCCACCAGGCCCTGACAGCTTCTTCCTGATGTGTTTTGGATGCTTCTCTTGCTGCCTTTGCAGCCTGCTGCGGCCATATGGTGTATAAGGGATCTGAAATCTGAATGCATCTGTAGATGTTCTTTTCACTTTTTCCTGTTCAGCTCCCTTTCTGAAAGCACTTATGGGGCAGTGTAGTTAAGTTGTTCCAGTATTCCCTGAACTGATTGCCACCATTTCTGAGACATTTTTCCTGTGAACCTTGTTGCAGACACGTCACCAGGATAGGTCTGTACTTGCTGTTAAAATCAAGGCGTAAATGCCTTGACTATGACCCAGCATTCAGCAGGAAGCCTCTGAAGGGCACACACCAGTCTGCTGGTGTGATTTTGGAAATCTTCAGAGTGGCAGTCACAAATTTTGTCAGATGAGACGTTTTGCTGCTAAAGAAAAGGACAAATGATGATATGGTATGATAAGGTCCTTTTAGGGCAGTAAATCCTGCCCAAGCACTAACTTGGCTATGAAGTGTGAACAAAAGTTCTGCTATTCTTCACAAGAATCAATCCTGATTTTCCCTGAAGCAAAGGAAAGCAAAGCTGAAGCAGAATCAGCAAGAGCCAGGGCTTTTCAGGTAAATCAATGCTCTTAAAGAACAATGAGAAAGACACCAGAACAGAAAAAGGATAACTATAATTAAATAGTGTTAAAACATTGTTAAATATTTATGTTCTCTTTGTCTTTCTCTGTGATAGTCTTTACGTTGGTAGAGCCTTTTTAAACATGGAAAGTTAAAGGAATAAGAAGTGCTGTTCACTTACAGTGGGTGAAATTCAACCCTGTTGGAGTCAGTGGACGTTCAGTTATTTAATTCAGTAGGGTCAGGTTTCTACTGTTTATAATGACCTACTGTATGTTTGGACACCCTCTAAGCACAGGAATTAGCCTCCACTACTTAAATGTTTTTAATGCTTTTGAAGATCAAGTATAATTGTTCAGCAGCTCTTGGCGTGTGCTCAATGTTCATTCTGTTTTCTAAATTATTTTATGGTAACCACCTAGTGAAGACAGCAGTAAGGTAAACCAATTCAAAGCAACAGTATAACTGTCTCCAGCACAGGCTTTCCCTATGTTTTATATTTTATAAAGAATAAACTGGACTATTTTTCAAAACTGAAGGAGTTCCTGTTAGTTTTGTGGAAGATGCTTGCCTACGGATGATCTTTCCTACTGTGCTGAGCCGAACTTCAGCTTGAGCTGGGACGTTATCACAGCTCTTCAGTTTATGTCCTTTTACAGCCAGCCCTTTACAGTAAATTGACTGTAAATCAGGAAAAACCTCTCTCAGTGCACCAAATGGAAACTGTAAAACTCTTCATGAAGGAGTAAAATTCTTGAAAAGTAACTCTTAAATGGAAAGGGGATTTAGCAGTTTTAGGTGTCCATTAAAACCGTGGAAGTGCACATGGATTGACACTGCCATGTTTAGAAAGCTCCCAAAGAGTTGCTCTTGGCAGAATTATGCCTTGCAGGGTTTAAAGTCCACTACCGCAGGAACTTGTCTGCATTTGTCATTACCTTGGGCTTTCTCACACTCAAATCCCTCAGTGATGCATTTCATTTCCTTCACACTAATTTTCCAATTTCCTTTTTTTCTTTTTTTTTTTTTTTTTGGTCAAGTGAGCGGTAGTTTTGCAGGATTTCAGATGTAATTTCTACACGTATTCTGTGAATTGCCAACTTTAATTTCACTTGACTGTCTCTTTGATGGAATTTTCCCTACACCACAATTTTTTTTATAATTCCAGATGGGTAATTATGGGCTAGATGGTAATACTTTGAGGAAGGCAGTAGAAGTAGGTAGTGTGCATAGTGAGAAGGGATTTGAAAAATGCTATTGGGATTGGCAGGGAAATGGAGGAAAGCAGAATCTTGTGACAAGAAGTTTCTATGCCTTTAGTTTAGCTTTAATTCAAATACACAAATCTCTCTATGTTGCCTTTTTAACATGCTGTAGTACAGCTAAAAATACACCAGTGATGTGTACAAGAAGAAAAAAAATTCTTTTCCTGAGGGATATAAAGACTCCCAAGTCTTCCCATTTTCCTAGATTCTTGTCATCTGTGCGCTCCAAATTAAATTGGAATAATAAATAAAAAATCCACCGTATATCAGGGCAAAGGTTTCTTCTGTAGATCTGTCTTGTTAGCAAGTGTTACACTTCTCTGTGGAGATGCTTACTGGTTCCTGCTGATTCATTATGGCAGGAGTGGCTCGTTAACTCTTGCCAGAAAGACGAGTGACAAGCGCAGCTTTCTCGTGAAAAAGAGCAGAAGGGCTCAGCCTGACCTCAGTGCAGCGAGGGTAGATTTTGTTCAGAGCAATGTGGGATGCTGACGTGGGAAGTAGATTTGGATTTTATCGAGCCAAAATTGTGGTTTTTTTAAAATCTCTTCAAGCAGCTGCTCAAACATCCTGATCTAATGAGATACGGGCAGAGAAACTGCCGGTTCAGCTGGCACGGGGAGAGGGCTTGAGCAGAGCTTGGAACGGCGCTTCCTGCGCCAGGAGAGGTTTGTCCTCCTTCTGGCAGCCTGCTCAATAGGATCGTTGGACTCCCTGTATCAGGGTGATTTATAGGGGAGAGGGCTATGGCACAAAGCTGGGTGGATTGGAACCTTGGTGGGCAGGGCAGGCACACAGTTTGTAAGGTAAATTGTGGCAACAGCTCTGGCTTTTGTAGTTCAGTTGTAGTTCCATAAATGTGTGTATTTTATATCTATATATAGTATATATGTCTATATTACAGTGTACACGTGTGAAACTCACACTTCTCACTTCCAGTCTCCTCTTCCTTCCATGTGTTTTATGACAGTTGTGTGCATGATGCACAGTGAAAGTGTATTCTCAAAAGGTACAAAGAAACCTCTCAGGGCTGAGTTGGTGTCGTCTTCTCATGCTTGGGGTTTGAAAGGAATTTTTCTGACAGCAAAAGGGAGGTTTCTGGTTCCCTGGGCTGTGTGAACACTGGTTTGTTTTCATGGTCTTGTCAAGGTGCTTTACAACTACTAAGTTTACTTTTCAAGTGCCCACATATAGTCAAGCTTTCTGCTGCTTGTCTGTCTGTCAGACACACTTGAAATGCTTCAATGGCCAGTTTGTAAATCTGGGCAGTATAGGAGGGCTTTTTCCTATCCTATGGTGTAAAGAAGATCAAAATAAATGGCATAGCAGAAGTGCATTTCATGAATAGTCCTTTTTATAGGTAGCCACTGGCAAAGTGTAAACAAAGTAAAAATCAAACCAGGATGTTTCAGCTTTCAAAGTTGTTGTCCCAAACCTTGCTTATTGGGACAGCAAGTAGGGCAGCTATTTATTTCAGTGATAAAATTGAATGTTTATTTTAAGTTTCAGCGTTGCTTTCAGATGTCATGGCACATTCTGCTGTGTTCTTATAGTGTCTGAATAGGCAAGACTGACAATGCAAAAACATTGGCTATTGTTACTCCTGTGCATAGAGAGAAAAAGAAAAAAATAGTTGCTTCAATTCATATCTGTTGGCTACTACCATTAAAAGAATTTCCATTAGCCCAGCAAATTGTAATGTTCCTCTCTTATGCTTTCCTTGTTCTATTTAATGACAGAAGAAGCTATCAAAAATTAGGCTGTTTAGAGAATGTGATTCAGCCTTCAATTACTCTGAGTGTTGTAACATCACCTAGGAGTTAGTTAAGGTTTCAATTAAAGTTCATGTAAAGAATTTGTGTAGCTACATGTAAATACCTAATTAGCCCTATGCTAAATGGTTTATTTCTCTTCTGAATACTACAGTATACCCTGAAAATTGCTCTTTTCCTTTAGTTTGTCGCTCTTGCACATGTGCATTTCCAGTTACAATAATTCATACATTTTGTACACAGTTTTAATCACTTGAAAGTCTTTTAATTATTAATAAGGTGAAATCCATTGATTTTCTCCAGTTGTTCAAACACAAGTCTGGCCTAATCCTGCCTCAGGCTTGAGGGGCACTGAGATGAACAGCAAATCCTTGAGCTAAACATTCATTTCATGGGATTTAAAGTGCGTGGGGGAAGATGGGGGGGAGGACACCTCCTCTTTTTTTTTTTCCTCCTATGACCTTTTCTTCTAGCTTTTTCCATTTTCTCACATGCAAGCACATATTTGAAAGGTATAATTTTGTGATGACAAAAATAAGTAAAAATAGAGTAGCTCGAAAAAAAAATCTTCAAGAGAAGGTTATCGCTCAGTTTAATCTACACAATTTATGTGACTGCACAAGTGATGAAGGGAGGCCTGTGGTGCAGCAAGCTTTGCTACTGAGATGAAGAAGTGGTGCAACTAATAAGCAAACCTGTGAGTGTTCTAGCACATAAAAGTGCAGAAGATAATGGAGGACTCGTGTGCTGTGTTAATGCACGTGTGCGTGTGAGGTTTATCCTATGATTAGTGTCAGAGTGTCCCTTTTGTGTGAAGAACTCTTTTCACTAAAGCCTCTGGCTCAGCTGCAGATCAGTGGTTTGCTGCAATTTTGTCTCTGTTTATTTCTTTAATTGATTTGATCCTCCTTTTTCTGTACTTATGACCCTAATTACTAAAACCTGGCACCCATCCACCCTACAGGAGTCAAATAATTTGCTTTACCCCTTTATCAGTTTAGTTTTGTTTCACCTCAGACTCCCTCATGTTGTATTACCATACAAAGTCTCTTCTATGAGCTCAGAACCCAAGCTAAAGCACTTTTAAAAGAAGAGGAGGCAGGATGGTGGTGTATCCCTGAAATTGATCAAACACAGAGGCTACAACTCTTCACAATTTATTCATCTCAAAATATGTAATTTGAAGTTGTCCTCAATGATATCCTAGGAATCAGTGCCAAGCTTCTGAGCTTTACTCCATTTTTTTCCATAATTTTTAGCCCTTGAACAGACCCTTTTCAACTGCTCAGCATCCCTGATCTTGGGGACTTAATTCCCAAAATGATATAAGCATTTCAGAAAGCATCCATGAATATAAGAAGTTCAAAGTGGCGAGTATCAGTCCCTCTGTCGCGCACAGGAAGACGGTATCCATCTTCTCTGAAGAGAAATAGTGTTTTTCACTGCTGCCACTAAAGGGAAGCCTCCTCTGGGACCTTGTTAGATGCTTTCATGTGAGGACCATTTGACCCACTTCTGACTAGTGAGCAGGCTTAGTAGGCAGTAGTTGTTGGGGGTATGCCTTTGGCTGATCTCCTCCCCCTCTTTGCAGGGAGAGAAAACCCTCAGTGGAATATATTAGGGATAATAACGGGGTAAAAATGTCAGTTAAAGAAGGGTGACGGATGGAAGTCCTAATCAAAAATAATAATAAAAATAATAATCTTCAAAAGGTGTCTCTATTTACAAAGACAGCATCAAAATAACATCAGATGTCCCTTTTAAAACAAAAAATGAATATTGTGGACTAATACTTGTTTTTAATAACAAATAGCATTAGTTGCTGAATGTCGCTCAATGTGGACTTTTAAATTAAGCCCAAGTTATCCTTTATCGTGGTGAAATCAATTTAGTGAAATTGAAACATCCATTGGCTGGGAGAAAATTGATTGGTTTTTGACTGCTTGCTACCAGCAAAGAAGGGAGGAGGAGGAGTGTTAATGAAAGGTGTATCTTTAAGCTATCTGGAAAAAAGGTGGTATAAAAAATAGCTTTATGGTAAGGAAACCATCAGCAAAATAATCCAAAATATGTACGTGCAATAGATCCTTTTTATCTGATATCTAAGACAAAAGAAAAAAAAATAGCTTTCAGCCATAATGCTGTTTCTTAGACGAAACAAAATACCTGTTGTTTTCCATCTTTCCTTTGCTAAATACAGTTTTTCAGTAAGATAACACCATTTCAGTGGTGTTTTTAAGTAAGATAGGGCATTCACTATAAGGCAGCCGTTTGAAACTGCTAATATCTGGTATCTTTTAATATACTGATGATCTACAAAGCCTTTTCAGGTTTTTTGTATGCTCCAGCAGGCCTTCATGCAGGTAGCAATGTGGCCTGGATTAGGAGATTACTGCATTTTTTTCCCTGGGAAGGCTAGTTTTGATCTATGATTTCCTCCCCAATCACCTCTAAATATGCAAGACTGAATCTACAGCGGTCCATGTGGAAGAGATCAGAAATAAGTAACTTTTGAAAAAATGATTAATGTTAAGCCATGTATTACTACATGAAATATGAAATATTCTCCTTTCCTGGCACTGGGGTTCCTCATAAATAATCTGTCTGACTCTGTACAGAATAAAGTAATCACTGTATCAAGAGAGAAGCCAGAGAAACCAATTAAATTGTTGTGGCAAGTAGGAAACAAACGAGAGAGAACACTCTACAAAACAAGAGAATTCCTGCTACCTCTTTGTAGTTGGAAGTCCACTTAAGCATTGGATCTTTGGATGGTTTTTCAAGATTTCATTTATATCTTTGAAAAGAAACTGGGAACCAACAGATGAATGTCTTGGAAAAAAAAAAAAAAAATTCTTCCCTAGCACATCTTTTGAATGCTTGTCAGTACCTTTTTCCACGTAAGGCAGTGACTGAGAAACTGACCCAAAGGGGTAAAACCAGAGTACAGAGGCAGTGTTAGGCCTGAGGAATCCAACAGGATGTAAGATGAAGACATCTGTAGCTGAATAAAGACGCCGCCTTTAGGAGATTATCCTGAAAATGATTGCAGCTGCCACCAGAGAGCTGAAGAGCCAGATGCTGCCGTGGCCCCCGGGGGAGCCGCTCCGTGTGATGAGTTGTCGGAGACAGGAGGTTGGAGGAACAGACATCCTTCTCCAGATCTTACAATAAAAAATCACACTGTGACAGCTCTACCCTTAGCCTTTGTCACCAATAAGGGAAAATTCGCTATGGGCCTCTTGCCATCAATTATCTCTCCCTTTTTCTTCTTTCTTTTTTGGCATTTAGAGACGCGACTTGTGGGAAATGACTACGATGGTACTTTGCATGGATGGTAAAAGCTCTCTAAGTAGACTTTGAACAGAAAATAGGTGTTGCTCCATAAAGTCTTAGGATTTTTAATTAGTTAATTATCTATTTCATGTCTTTGGAAGTGAAGTAGCAATGTTTTTGGAATAGAGGTGGCATCTCATGGCAAAAAAATGAATACTTTTGTTTCATTAATTAAATTCAGTGCTGTTCACTTTAAATACAAGAAGGATGTATGAAGCTGCATGTGCTCTTTGAAACATTAGAAATAAGATCAGGTGCAGCTGAAGAAGCTCTTCAGCAGTTTTAGAAATGGAGAAGTCAAAGACAGCCTTCCACACGCAGGAAAAATCTGCTGAGATGCAAGTTAGGGCAATTTCGCTTTTGCTCCAGGAAGGTTTTGGCCAAGTTTTCAAATGAGCTTCTTTTGCCTCTGCACATCTCTCACACTTACTCTTTAATTTTGAGTGCAACAAATAGCATGGTAGCAAGTTAGCCCAATTGATTCATTAACATTCCAGAAATGCTCCGAAAGATACTGCCACTGTGAAAAAACAGATTATTTTTTTTTGATTACTTCCTCAAATCTTTGAAGGAAAGGTATTTATGACAGTCTTTGCCTTTGTGTAAATATCTTTTTCATCTCTTTACTAGTTGACACTAAGAAAGTTTAGTTTAATGTTTATCTGTTAGGGCAAGTAGTAAGCAGTCTAAAACAGTTTGACATCCTTCTGCTTTTTAATGCTAAGTCTTTAAAAACAAAGAAACAAGCAAACAAAAATCCAAATACCCAAAGTTGTGAAGAAAGGCTTGAAAATGTGAATTCAAAGGCATAGAAAAGAAAAAGTTTTATTAATTCTTATCTTTGTAATGTATGGAACTTTTATACATAATTTTCAAACAAATTCTGTGACTTTGGCAGGAGTTATATGATTTTGGAATGCTCACATTGACAGTGAAGTGCTGGTTAGTAAAGAGGAAACGTTCTCACCTAACTCAAGCAGAATATTCAGCGTTATTTCAGTAATACTTACAAGACTGACTTTCCACTTCCGTAGCTGTAAATCTTTCTTGGTCATGAGACTGGCAGTGGTAAAAGTCTAAGCATCATATTTTAACCCCAATTATTTGATTAGTGTGAAGAATCTTTCTTGTAAACTGACAAAACATCTTCTGTTCCTGTATGTGTATTTGTTTTTCAGCTCTGTGTGTTTGTAGGAAGTTACATTTATTTCCTCATTGCTGTGTAGATAAATTCCCATGTGAATGGCTTCTAAAATGATTCAATCTACCTTAAACATGTTTGACACCACGGTTCCTTTTGTCAGCTCTAAATAACTGGGGAGCTTAGAACCAACAAGTATGAATTAGTGCTTTCAGACTTACACCAGCATTTTTTTTTAAATTCTAGAGCAACTGAAAGGAGTTCAGTGATAATATTGTTTAGAAATTTCAAAGATACCAAAATTATCCAGGCCTGTCTGTCTGTAGTCTGATTTTTACGTACTTTTTATTAAAAGTAAGCTTTCTATGTTCATAAGAAGTGCTACTAATTGNATTTTTTTTTAAATTCTAGAGCAACTGAAAGGAGTTCAGTGATAATATTGTTTAGAAATTCCAAAGGATACCAAAATTATCCAGGCCTGTCTGTCTGTAGTCTGATTTTTACGTACTTTTTATTAAAAGTAAGCTTTCTATGTTCATAAGAAGTGCTACTAATTGTTTTCTTTCTTCTTTTGTCAGTTGTCCACCCTCTATTTATGTTGCTATCAAGCCTTGATTCTGGCATTACTAACTCTCTCTATTACTGTGCTCACATCTATTACTTTACCACGCAAGCACTTAATTATGCTCCAAGTAACTCCTCTCCCTCTTGTTCAACTTGCTCAGCATGTTGGGCTCCAGATTTTGATATCTGCCTCAGGAGTTCACCACATGCCATGTGTCGTGTAGGGTGCACAGAAGACGAGCCATGTGTCAGATAATAACATGGCCATCCTGTCCTGTTGACCTCACCCTCTGACCCCACGAGGGATAGATTGCTGTCTGCACATTCACAGTTGCTAAAGTGTTCTGTCCACTGCCTATTAGGATGGATGTCCTGAGTCTTCCAACATATACAAAATACTTTAGCCAATCAGCAGTAGGCAATTGTGCCATTTGTCTTCATCTTGCCAACTTCATTTCACGTTGTGAGGCAAACAAGGGAGATGGAGGTTCTTTTCTGGTCAAAGCCATGTTGCAATGCTGTGGGAACTAAATGATGAGGATTTTCTTTTCTGTTCTGTGAGTGGTAATTGGTTCAACGTAATGATGGCAGATATCAACCATCAAGCTTTAAAAGGGATGAAAACAAGAAACAGGTTTATGTGTTAATCATATTCCCCTAAATGTAGCCTGGAAATTGTAAATGGGAAAAATCTTATCTCAGTGTTATTTGCATACAGTTTGAGAGAGGGCCCATGTTTTTGATGTTAAAATATTTTTTTGTAACACAGATGTTAATTGCACACATGGTATTTGTTCAGGGATACACAAATTTGAACTTGGTCATTTCTGAGTTGCTACACGTAGCGAGAGTTAGCTAAGAAGAAAGTATTTGTGTATATTTTCTGCAGGCTGATTTTATTAGACATTTTGGAAGAAGAAGTACAGTGTTTATTTAGACAAAAGAGTTGCCTAACTTCCAAGTGAAAATACCTATGGAAATGTTCTCTAAATGATGCTGGCCTTAAATTGTTTTATAATTATCCTGGCATCCATCCCAAAATCAAATGAAATGATTATGCAGTTCACCTGTAGATGCAGTAAGAACTGAATAGTTTTTAGCAGTTTTTGTCCACAGCCTTGCTCATGATAAGCTTCTGAATGCACTTGAAGAGCAATTTTGAAAAGACTGTACTGCAGCATGGAGTATTTGAGCTATGAGAAGTCTGAATTTGCTTTGATTAGATTCTATCACCAAAGAAAACTTAGAGTTCCTTTGCAAAGAGCAGATGAAGGCAACATTTTAAACTACAGCGAGTTTCCTGCTGCCGTTTTTGAACAACATCTGTTCTCTGTTTTCTGGGCTTCAAATTTGTTCCATTCACGTGTGTTTCGTGGCTAATTACTGGCAAAGCCTGCCAATACTCTCTTGAGGCAGTTCTGGACTCTGGAGTTACATTTCTATGTAGCAGGAAGTCTTTGTCTTGCCACCAGCTACAGCATTATAGTTCTGTCTGTATTGGAGCTGCCAAAAAAGAACTTGGGCTTGTTTTCTGTCAATTTAATGTGTTTTTAATCTAAACTCTTCTCAGCCTTAGCTGTATCCTTTAAGCCTTGGTTTGCCTGTGGGATGCTGCATTAGGAGCGCCTGTGAGAGCCTGGGCGACTCTTTGGCAGCTGAGTCTGCCTGGTCCCTCTCACGTGAGTCAGCAATACTGACGAGTGCTTGCATCAGAAACTGATAGCTCTCAAAACACGTGGGCATCTGACCTGTATTGATCTTTAGAAAGGCATTATTGACCAAAGATACAAATGTTGTCTCTGTGGAGAGATGTGCAAGTAAAATCCTGCCACGGACGCAAAACGCGGCTAATCTCTGGGTAGATAAGCACTGCTATGCAACTGTAATCTTTCTGATATCTCTCCCCACCCTCTCTCCAGCATTCCTAACTAAGCAATCATTTAGATCAGTTTCTGGGGACAACACTAAGTGGGTATGGAATCAATGCTAGGAAGTAAGGGCAGAACTGGAAAACCTCTGTTGGTTTGCTTCCCATCTCATTACCTGTGAAAGATTGTTCCCTATTGTATATTTTCTAGTGATTTGTCCATTCTACTCTTAAAAGTTTCAGGGCCTGGGTTTCTACTACATCCCTTGAGAGACTGGTCTAATGTATCTTCCTGTCAGGAATTTTGATCGGTCTTCTTTCTTCCTCTTATGACTCTTTTTTTCTTCCCTTTTTTTTCCTATCCCCTGTTACCCTTCGTTATATTATAATAAATGTAATTACTATTTGGACATGCTTTATAATGAACAGTTGAGCTTTGTGTTTACAGCATATACTTAGAACTTTATTTGTATTTGCGGCTTCTAAATCAGGATTTTTAAAGTCTTTTCATAATTATTTGACAAATAATATTGGGTGCCTATTTATCAAGGTTATCAAGTTTAACAGTATGGTTTTTCCCTAAAAATAGTTAGGAAAATAATGTAGTTTTGTTAGTGGTTCCCTAGCACAGGAGTACAAAGAGGATTTATAACTATCTGGATTTCCATCTTGACACATCTTGGTGTAACACAAACTGGTTTAGACTTTCTGTTGACATTTCTTCAAAAGTATATCTAACTTTTTGTGTATTTATGTGGTTTAGATGGGTTTTCACCCTTCTGCCTACTTATTTTAGATTATATCCCCTGCAGTATTTTATTCACTATTAAAACTAATTTTTTTTCCTTTTATTTTTAGGAGACACTCACTGTTTGTATTATTTCTTCTATCCAAAGGGACCAAGCCAAATTTTCAAATAATTTCTGATTTCTGAGACTTCCCTTTGAATTTGCTATTCAAGAAATTGGAAAAGAAAATGCCTCTTATTGTTGAATAAATAAAGTAGTTAATGGAGAGGCATTTAAAATTGCTTGTGTAATAATGCAGGCACTAGAAAGATGAGGTTTTACAAAGTATTTCTAGCATAGAACTGGCAGCAAAGTGTTTGCATAAATTCTTAACCAAGTCACCGAGTTAGAGTGATCAGTAAGCAAGATATTTTGTTTATCAGCATAAAAGAAACCCTGTTTTGGTCCTCAGGATGTGTGGGGTTAGTTTTTATAAAGTTTTCAGTTGAAAATTGATCAGCAGGACTTAGATGTCTATTTCTCTTGCCTCATCCATTTATATTTATAGATATATCTAGTGGTAGTAGAATTACCCTGTCAGTAATATTAGGGGATTTTTACTCCAGAAACCAATTTGAAGCCATACATCTCCATAATATTGGCTGGATATTGCCTGCTGCAAATCCTGTCCATTCTCCAAAAATCCATTATTGCATACACATTTCAAATTGTTTATAATCTCAGCAGTGCAGGTTTCGCATCAGTTAACAGCCAGGAAAACAAAATTCCAATAGAAATGAAGTTGTTCGTGCAAATGACACACACTTAAATATTACATCTGCTGTCCTCAGTAAAGGAAATACAACATCTGACTTTCCTAAACCTAATTTAATATAAAGAAGGAAGAACTGGTCGAAATAATCCAGTCTAGTTATGTGCCTCTATACTTAGTATTCTTCTACCATCTAAATATTTCCTTGGACCTATTTAAACTTCTCCTCCAGCTCTTGCTATAGGAGAGAGGAGCCCTGTGGGCATGCCTGTGGCCAATGAGGTGATGAAAAATCCTTGCTTGGATGCCTCGGACCACTCACTGGCACAGAGAAAATGTCTTTCCAATGGTGTGTCGTGTAAACATAATCTGGTGGAGGAACAAGCCTAATTGCGCAATTTGTGTTGCGAACAGAGATACAAATTATGCTTTCCTTACAAGCGAAGATGCTGGCAAAGTAAGATCATTTGTAAAGATTGAAGGCAAAGTAACAAAATGCACAGTATCTGCCCCATCTTGCCAATGTTATTTTTATCCAGGTCTTTTGGAACACATTATTTGTAAAAAAATAGCTCAGTTTCGGGAAAAAAAAAAAAAAACACAAGAGAGCACCTGAAAGGATACCTGTGTCTTACTGTCATTTCAACTCACTTTTGTTTATTTTCTCCTAATTTTCTGTCATTAAATAACAAAGTGCCACCTATCAGAGTGAGACCAGAATACCAAAAGCTGAAAGACACAAAGTTCCGTGTAGAGTTCTGCCATTGACTTCAGTGGGAGTAAAAGAGACCATAAAATATTCATGTGAATTCACTGAAGGCTTCTAAAAGGCATCCTGAATTTCAATGGCTTGATGCAATTTGATATTTTGGTTCTGACCATTTCTTCACATGTGTCCTGGTAAAAACCAGGTGTTAATTTCTCTGGATCTGTTAATGTGCATACCTTGTACATATCTATGTCACTTGACTGTACAGGGTAGAGAATCTAATGCGTTGTGCCAAAGTTATTCCAACTTTCATACTTAAAGGTGAATTTCTATCCTTTGGCTAATGAAAATCACTTTTTTCCCCTCTGTGAATTTCCTTATTTTGTTTTTTAACTCTGAGCTGATCCTTTCCAAATGTCATTGTGCTGTGTGAAGATCCTGGATTCATTAAAAATGTTCCATTGAGAACTGGTAGATATTTTACAAATGTTCCCACTTGTTTCCAGGTGACTGAGAAACAGAAACCCAGGCAGGCAGCCTTTTGTAAAACAGTCAGACAGACAGTTTTTAGTAAAACAGCAATTTAAATAGTTGAGGGCTTGTTTGATTATTTTTCTTTTCCATGCCCTGTGTTGAAGTGTTTTCACTCAAATAGTAAAGCAGTGCATAGAGCAAGAGAAGGAAAGTAAGGATAAACAAATCTCTTGGTCTATCCCAAAATACAATTCATTTTTTAAGATGTACTCTTTGTGTTGGTTTATGCATAGGCTGAATTATCAAGCATTTTATTTTCTTACAAATATCTCATTTTCAAATAGTTGTTGTCCCACAAAATACACAGCTCTGCTTGTCTCAGAAAAGATTCGACCTGCAAAGAGGTTTCTTCCCAAGCAGTTACCTCAAATCTCCTCAAGAACACAAAAAAATGCCAGGGTGTTTAATTTAGGAAATAGTGAATTTTTCCAAATCCACGTAGTGAGATCATTAGTTTGTCTTTCATTTGTACAAATGACCCTCTGGTGGCACATGGGCATCGTTGTGGGGCACTGGGTCAGTCCTCCTGCCAAAGGAAAACATTCTCAGCTCAAACACCGCCTTCCAGAGCTGCGGTGCCCTCAGGGTGCTGGGAGAGATTTCACATTGAAGTATTTCCTTAGCCCCTCCCTGCTGAGTGTGTGAGAGCTGATGAGATCACAGCTTGATATCAGATAACTGCAGGCCAAATATTCTCTAAGAAGATAAATAACCCAGCTATATAGGTCGCTGGAAGAAAGCCTGGCTCCTCTAAATCCAGTGAAGGCAAAGTTTCACCTTATAGGTATGTAAGGAATCAATTCACTGTCGAGATCTATTACAAGAAAAAAAAAAAAAAGAAAAAAGGTTGCTTTATTTGAAAAGGTACTTAGTTTTCCCTGCTTGCTGGTGAAACTTTGCTTCAGCATTTTCAAACAAGTTTTTAATGTGTTAAAAATAGATTATAATTAAGCTCAGTAATTAGTCAAATAATAAATATTCAGAGAGCAGACCATCATAAAGGCCTGATTAGTCTGTGCATAAATATATATGCATAAGCTACAGCCCTTCTGTCCTTTCACACAGAATAGGATACTTGCTTTCAGATTTACTGAATCTGAAAAATCGTTACATTTTTTGACACAAGAGCAAACAAACCAAAAAATGGGGAAAATGCAGTATTTTAGAGAGAGATGTATGGTGCTTTTACGTATAGATTGAAAACGTCTTGAAGTTGTCATTTGGGGAAAGCAAAAGCTTAGACTGTGTTCATTTACAATGGAAGGCAAGGGCTTTATTTTCATTCACTGCATGTCTCACAATACTAATTTGTTTAAGACTCTTCTTTATGGTTTGGTTGTAAAATCAATTACAGAAGGACACCCTATATGAACAGATTCAACTATTTTTGCCTTCCACTGTTGTCTCTGACCAGCAAACACAAATGTTTCCAAAGGCTGAAAAGTCCCTCAGAGCAATTACAGCTTAAATGTATTTTTAAAGCCAACAAGTTGGTTTGCAGCCTTTATCTCAGTATTAGCCTTCTGCAGAAGAGAAGGGGTTTGTCAAACAGCCTTTGACAAACTTCTATTATACATCCAATTTTTTTTTATTTGAAAGTTTTCCAAAACCTTATCGGTCAAGTAGGCAGTTAGAAATTTTTGCTCAGAGCATGAGATGACACCTCAAGTGAAATGAAGCAGTGATCTGGAATAGGCACCAGTCACCAGTGAAATTACACTGTCCTGACCTCAGTGGCAGCTTTTCATCCTTGCAAAGAAAGTGAGATCCCAGGGAAAGTTCTCAGTTCTTCAGCCACCTCCAATGAGTAGCAAGTGGTCTGTGAGCATTTTCAAACAAGCAGTGTGCATTTCCTTGCCACTGTAAGCCTTAAATGAAGCAGCAAATAAAAAAGTGCATTAAGGAATTAGGAAAACTCTCTGGGATGTCTCTTAAGAAGCTAGGGCAGCCTTGGATGTTAGTTAAGGATGCAAATATTGTACAATGCTGGGTAGAAAAACAGCCATGACGCAAGTAGTTCCAGAGAAATTTGATTTTTTTTTTTAAATACTCTTCTGTCCTTTAAGTTATGTAAAATTCTTACATTAACTTTATTTTGTAAATTTAAGCAATGCTTGCAGTAGAGATAAAGTCTCAGATCTTGAGCTTTAAAGCTGAATTAAGGCCTCAGTGGATGCATTTGATTTAAAATTCCAGAGTTTTGACATAAATATTTTCTATCCCTTTATGCTGCACAATAATTTGTTGCCAAGTTTTGTTTTGATCAGTTTATGTCTTACATTAAATCGAGGTTACCTTCCTAAGGAAATATATTCCTAATTTTTCAAAGAGGTTCAGGTCAGAGGAGCTTTGGAAACTCATATTTTGTTTTTCTTTTATTTATAAAGTGCAGCTCAACTGAAAAGGCATATTTTTAATTGATTTCTCTGCCAGCAGATAGAGCATTAGGACATAGCAGAGAACTTTTTCCCTTTGTTTGAGTGTTAAATTTTATGCACATTCTGTAATCACTTTGTGCTTATATTTGTACGAAATCTAACTGCCCAGTAATTTTCAAGGCCTGCCAAGAGCAGTTGAGAACTGATAAAACACAAAAAGAAAGCAGAGTCTGAGTAATGAAGAGTGAATGGGGAAACAAGGCAACCTTGTGATCTATTTTTAAAATAGATACCATATTCTGTCTGCTTTATTGGTGCTCCCCCTCTGCTCCCAATTTGCCTGTGCTCTGAGCAGGGATGCATGTGGGAGGGGATTACCTCTCACAATGGAGGAGCACAATGGTATCTCTAGAACAGGGCAAGGATCCTTTTTTTTTTGTATTTTTCTTCCTCCATTCATGTTACCAAAGGCTGGGGCTTTTCTTCTTCTGCTTCATGATTGATGTTGTCATAACCAAAGTTAAATGTTGATCCTTTGACAATCGGCTGATAAAGAATGTGCCTCCAAAACTGCTAGACTGCATTTGTGGACTGCAGAAAACTATATATTGCCTAGTTAGCATTGCTAATCAATACATAATGCATATCCTTCAGCTAATCTTTTTGAGCAATTAAAGCAAATTCAAAAGGGAGATTATCATGTGTAAACAATGACGGCTTAGATATCTTGCCTACTGGCCTAAGGTCTCACCACAGATCCTGCAGAGTTTACCTTCTGTATCAGTAGTTAATTAAGGTGAAACATGAGGTAATTAGGGCTAATCCCAGTGCTATCCTGCTGGCCTATTGCCTCTCAGGCCATGCCCTAAACCAAAGCATTTTCACAGCTTGTGAAATGTTGCCATTTCCAGAGCAGATTTTAAAAACTGATGCCCATGTTTATTGCAGACAGTGTTCCTAATCCTTTAAGGGAGCTACAGTGAATGCGGTCCAAGTGGAAAGAGGGAAACGATGGCTTCATTTATTTTTCTATGGGTTTGAAAACTGCACTGTTGATACAACTTTACTCTAGGACATTCCTTGTAATTGACAAGGGATTAGGGGGATTAAATTTGTACTCTACACTTGTTTCCAACTGCTTGTGCGAAGCTTCTTTTTTCCTTTTAATGCGTTACATTTGTCAACACAGAAGAGGGATGCACGCTCATGGAAGATGGGTTTGTGCACAGACATGCCAGTGTGAAATAAATTAAAAGATGTATGGTGGTACCTGGAAGAGCTGCCTGAGAACACCATGGCTTTGTTTGCCTCAGAAAAAAATGCTTTTCCTCAGAAACAGTTTGGCCTTCATGAGGCAGTAAAGAGGCCCTGCTGAGTTATGTCTGATCTCTGTCCTTCAGGATACATTTTCTCTTTGCATAAGGAGTATTTCAGATGCTCAAGACTATTTTATTATTGAAAGAATGGGTTTAACTGCTCATTAGATATATATATCTACACAGAAAGGCTCACCTTTTTATAGGAGATACAACAGATTTATTTTAACCAATAATAAAGTAAGTATTCATCCCAGAAGGCATTTTATTAGGCTTTTAAATTTTTAGCTTTGCTGTATAATCTTGAGTCATGTATCAGATAAAATGACTTAGTTTTTCTAATTAGCTGCAAGTTAGTATGAATACATTGTCAACCAATGACCCTTGCTCCTTTTCTACTTCCCAAACATAGTGACCTGATCCAGTGCTTCTGTCCGGTATCTTATCCCAGGGAAGAATTTAGGTCCTTGTACACCTCTGCTGGAGTCATGTTCAGTAGGCTCAGTTCCATACAACTCCCAAATTAAAAAATAAATTTAAAAAGAATGGGAAGAGGTAGTCAAAATGTAACATTCAGAATTTAGGGATGTTTTTGCTCTCAGTTGATGTGTATTTTGTTAATTGTAAAATCGACATAGGTGTTGACGATTATGCTTTGGTCACTCATCCCTGCTTTTCCAGGAATAGAATTTTGCTCAACTCTGCCATAAAGTTTTGAGTGTCTGATAGAGCATTTTAATGAGCCAAAGAGCTGCCCCTCTTACACTCTGTATTAACAGCTTGTTTGTCTTGTTCTTAATACTGCCTTCCTCAGTTTTCAGAAGCCAGGGAAACTGAGAATGTCAGTCTTCAGTTTGATATCACTTCCCTGCCTGCTGGGCTTTTTTAGTTGCCAGACAGTGGATACATTTCCTTAATTCCTCGTCATCCTTTTTCTGTTGTTTTTCTCTAGTTGCAAGTTTTATCTTTCTGAGTATTATAATCGTTATGGTTTAGAAGAATAGGTGTTAAAGTCAGAGGCCTAAGAATAAAAGGTTCTCCCTTAGATTTATTGTTTTTTAGACATTTAATATGCTTTTTACTTGATTTCAGCTTCTAAAACTGGAGGAGGGTCTTTTCTGTCTGCATAAATGCAAAGAGGATTTGCAGCATGACATTTAGAAGTATATTGTATGAGGTTTGCTATTGATCCCTCTGGTGGGGATGAGTGCTCAGAGGGAATAAATGGGCTGCTTTTATGAGGCTCCCTGTCATCATGGATTTAGCTGTTTCATTTGCAGATTCCTGTAAATGTTTGCCTGATTTATGGCCAGTAATTTTCGACGGAGAAGGAATCGACATATCGTCAGCAAATGATCGCGAGTTGTTAATACTTTCGAGTGGCATCTGAAAATGTTCACGCACTTGCATTGATCCAGACTGCTTCCCACTTTACAGCTCCAAATGTTTTAGTGTTTTGTTAATATTACATGTATGAGGCTTGGGATGTGTTTCATTAGTGGGGTGTGGGAAAGTGTTACAAGAATAAACCATAATTCAGATTCATTGTGTCAAGAAAAATTTAAGCAGTAAAAGGAAGAGGCTCAGCTTTGGCATGCAGCAGTTCCACCTGGTAGCCTGAAATTATTTTTGTGGTATTTCACTGAGAGTTGCTTGAGGTACTGTCCTGTGCCTGTCTTACCCTAGTGTGAAAAAGCCAGCTTTGAGTCTTTACACTTACAGTGAGATTTGTTCTTCAGGGATTTATTGATATAAACGTGATGGTATTCATTTATTTAGTTTAATTTACTAGTGATAGCCATTACTTTATTTTGTAAGGCAACAGTAGTTATTGGGCAGGCGATTTTATTGTTTCTTTTTTCTGTATATGCAATGCTACTAAACTGATGATTGTGCTAATAATATGGTTGCTAGCTAAAGAACAGTGGACATGATTTTTTTTTTTTTTGGTACAGCCTAGGCTATGTCTACTTGGTGTAGCTATTCATCCCCAAAAAATCTGAAGTCCAAGGTAAATGTACTTTGCTCTGTGTGTTTATAGACGTGCCAACTGCTTAGCTTGCTAGCACAGAGCTGTAATACAGTTTCCTATTTTGTATAATCTCTAGGCTCTCTGATACCCATGCAGAGCTGTGGAGTACTTTAATATTAAACATTGAGATATCAAGTACAGAAAGGCTTTATGGAAGCCCGCGTAAAATCGTGAATGGATGCTACTGTAACAAATAGCAGCAAAAGGCATCTGTTTCTGTGGGAAGTCCTACACTGGCCTCATTGTGTGCATACATATTTAAATTGGAAGTTCTTGCCATGCTTCCAGAATAAAAGACAGCATCTAAATTCAAGTCCCTTTTTGTTGTAATCGTTGAATATGCATGGAGCAATACAGAAATTAATTGCTCTGAGAACAACTGTTAGAGATGGATACATCAGGTGAATCCCAGTTTCTTCTATGAGTAGAGTTGCCCCCAAGCTTGGCTGTACTACTTGTGGTAAAATTTATTTTTAATATCAAAATAAGATAAGGAGAAAGCAGGTTACTCAAGTAGTCTTTCACTTCCAGGTTTTCTGCTTAAATCCAGTTCAGCATCGAGGTCATTGCATAACGCAGCCTTCAGCAAGCAGGATCTGTCCTCTTGCTGGAACACAAGGGTGCACAGACTTTTTCTGAACCCTGATGTAGTCACCAATTCTGTGAGGATCCCAGAGGTGCCATAGAATGAATAAGAAGAAACAGGGAGGTAGGCTTTATTTTCTGAGTTAGTCATCCAAGTCAGACTTGTGATTCTTGGTGGAGTCACATTATCTGAGACTTGTAGATGTTAATATTCTTACTCTGAATGATTTTCATGAGCAGAAAACAGGCCTCCTTTTTGCAGCCAAACCAGCTTTTTTTTCTGCTTTGTATGGCCAGTTTAGGTCGCCCTTTATTTAGTCTCAGAAATAGTAATCTCACATGGAACATCAGTAGGTGGAATTATATCTGGCAACTGAGTGGCAATAAAGAGGAATTTTAGTTGTGAATTTGAAGGAAAGTGTATCTTGTTTATTCTTCTGTTCAAGTATTCCTCTTGTATAGCCAGTGCTCCTGTGGAGATATCACTTAATTAGTCAGAAATTTGCTGCGTGTTGCCTTTATTATTCCTCACCGTGAGTGCTCCACCTCTTTCTCACCACCAGCCTTCAGCAAAACAAACCCCCTAGAAGGATGAGCTGCAGGAAGCAGAGGAGAGGATTATTCATTATTAGCAATTGTTATACAGAAAAAAAAAAGTGTTCTCTTTCAAGCCAGCCAGCTGTGCTGTACATTAGGAACTCTGTTTAAGAGTATTTTAACCTGTCTTAAAAAAAAAATTAACAAGAATGTTAAATTTTCGGAATAAAAGTACACCTGGTTGCTCTGCAGATGAAATAGCTATCAAAGTCTGTGCATTTCTTTAACAAGGTATTACTTCCAATTATGAAAATGCTGGAGAATTATGAAGAAAATTTATGAAGAATGGAAAATATGAAGAGTATATATATTCATTCCCAAACACTGACCCTTCAAACACTTTCCAGGAAGTTAGTGTCTTTTTTTCTACTTTTCTAAATAGGAATCCTGAAACACTGGTACATAAACCTTTCCAGTTCCCAATTAGCAGGTGATCTGGTAGAAACAAGTTAATATCCATAGTTCTTCATTCACAATCTACCCATGTCCTCTTGTTATGTTCAGAAAGATAAAATATATTAATAATATTTTATACTTACTAGATATTGGAGGACCTGAAAGTTCTTTAGAATTGTTAATGAGAAGTGGCTCGCAGTGCTCCTGACAAAATGCCCATACAAGTTTGTGAATCTGCATGGACAGTGAAATTGTTTTTCCAGATCACTGGATCATAAAATCCTTTAGGTTGGAAAAGACCTTCAAGATCAAGTCCAACCATTAACCCAGCACTTCCAAGTCCACACCCACACCTCCCTCGGCTGCTCCTCCAAGGACTTGTGCTCCTGACCCTTCCCCAGCTCCGTTGCCCTTCTCTGGACACGCTCCAGCACCAAGGTCTTTCTTGTAGTGAGGGGCCCAGAACCGAGCACAGGATTCAAGGCATGGCCTCACCAGTGACGAATACAGGTGGGACAATCCCTGCCCTGGTCCTGCTGCCACGCTGTTGCTGATCCAGGCCAGGTACCACTGTTTTTTTGGCCACAGCTGGCTCATGTTCAGCCACAGTCAACCAGTATCCCCATGTCCTTTCCAGCTGAGCATATTTCCAGTCACTCTGCCCCATCCTGCAGAGCTGTATGGGGTTGTTGTGACCCAAGGGCAGGACTCAGCACTTGGCCTTCTTGAACTTCAGCCCACTGACCTCAGCCCATGGATCCAGATTCCCTCTGCAGAACCTCCCTGCCCTCACACAGCCAGTTAGAGCATTTCCTTCATGTCTACTGGGAAACTAAATGAAAGTGCAGCAATTCATGAAGCAGCTTATCTTCTTGTTTCTTTTTCAATATCTCTCACAATCTTGATTATCTGAAGATGCTTTAATTTTCAGAGCCATATATGTATCTGTACTATGATGGGGTTTTTATTAATGCCTGATGAAAATATAAAAAAGGAGCGTAATTAAGCTATTCTGAATTATAGCTGGTATGAAAGTCTTATGTTTATATTCTCTCTAATTAAGGTTCTGACTTTGCTCCCACTCATAATTTCTGCTAATATATGAAATTAATCTTGTGCTACTTAACTTTAAAAACGATAGACAAAAGAAAGTGTAGTTTTATTAAATTTATTTATGCTTTTTCATTGTTCAGTGAGGACGGGAGTGTTTACTTGGTGGACTGGATGCATCAGTGATGCTTTTAAAAATAATTTTCATATATGACTTTGAATACACCAGAATCACAAATATGAGAGAAGAGGGAATGAATGTGTGAATGTAAGGTTTTTTTAATGTTAGGTTTCTGAGAAAAATTTAAATTTGAGCAAGTGTAAATGGTAGACAACAGCTTTTGAACCATTAAAAAAAAAAAAAAAAAAGCAGTAGTATAGACAGTTGGTTTCCAGTGGTCAGGGATATTCCTTGGGCTGGGTAATACAGGAGCACAGGCAAAAGCTGTCAGTGTTACTATGCTAGAGAAGGATTGGTTTGGGGTTTATACACCTGAAGGAAGCCCAGAGTGTTCTTGAATGCTGGAGCAAAGTTCCACTCGGGCATGAACCCAAGTAAAATGCACAGGGAAAGGGTGATTAAGCTGTACTGCTAACACATGTATTTGAAGGTAACACAGCCTGTTCACATCCTGCCTGTTCTGGGAAATCACTGTCATCATGGGCAGACAATAAGACAGATCAACGTTTCAACCAGTATTTGTCAGCCCTATCACAGAAAGTTTTCAGTTCTGCAATACCTGGAATTATGTTCTTTTTAGTAACTGGGTAGTTAATGATTTTGGTAGCAGTTTATGATGTTATAGTTTTAGTAATAATTTTGGAGTGTCTCTTTGGTGTTGCCTCTGGTCCCAAATAGTCTCTTCCAAACATCATTTTAAGGGAGAAAGCATTTTTGGAAACCTGAGTCCTGAGCAGAGTTGCTAAAAGCCTCATTTGAAGTCTAACCCTGGAAATAACACTGAGGTATTTGAGCTTTAACTGATGAATTAAACCAAACCTACTGAGATTACTCTCTGGAGAGAAGACCTTGGATTACTGTAAATTTTCAGTTCTCCTGCTATTCTTTTCATTCTGTGTCTGTCCGTGCCTGTTCCAGCACCTCCTAAAGGCTGATTAATGAACCCCCATTGCTGGCAGTCATGAAATATGTTGCATGTAGCATCCTCCCAGCAGGAGGAAATGTTGCTTGTTGACGGTTGGCTGCACGTGAGGGAAAGCAGCTACCCAAGGCTGAAACCCTGGACATTTCCTGCAGATAAAAGCTGGATGGTGAGCACTGGCAGAAAGAAGAATAGACAAAAAAGCACAGCAGGGTTTTGGATCCATAAAACATTTGCTCCCCAACTGTCACACTCGCAGTCTCTGCATCTGGTGTTGTGTTGACTCATTTCACCTGAATCAGCCAGCCAGCTTTTATCTGTTTAAGTTTTCAGTTTGAACACAGAACATGAAATCCTTTTCCCCAGTGCATCCCCATACTGCACCAAATTCATCATTTTAATAGGCAAAAATTAATTTGTTTTCTCTGTTTAACAAACCTAAACTATGAGGTCTGGATTTTATCTGTTTGTTGTTGATCTACATTTGGGTAGACAACTTTTTAACACATTTAATTCCATGAGTTAGTTTATAGAATTATAAAAAAAAGAGCAAGTTGCCTAAACTGTTCTTTTTGCTGTTTGTGCCTTATATTCCTCAAGAATGATTATTATGCAGGGTTATGTGGACTACTGTCATAACATTGGAAGATCTGTACAGTCTGTTATAAGAGACACTGACACATAAAGCAGGATGATTTCATCTGTAAGGTTTAAGGAGAAAATATATATTGCTTTTTCTCTCGGCTTTTAAAAATGTCATTTTGCGTTTGCTTTTAATGGGCAGAAGCTCGAACTTTTTCAGTTTGAGAATATTAGAGGTCACTCCAGGAGGAACAAAATAGGAAAAGGAGGAGTGGTGAAGACAGAGTTGCATGCATACATGTGCTCTGTTACTCATGCCCTTTATTAAACCAAGCTCAGTGTCTGTATGCTCATTCCTGCTGAGGACAGGGGAGATGCACAATCTGCCTGAAATACTCTGTAGGGTAAATTAGATTATTGTGCTGTGCTGTTTCATTGCCTGTGACTGGCCAAAACCACCTTGGGGTTATTTAGGCAGTTCTGTACCTGACTATTCTGGACTAAGTGGCATTAAATGCAGGGGAAGAAATGTAGAGGAAATGCAGGGCAAGGAGGAAGAGTGGAAAGAGCACATTACTTGCCCATTGCCACCAAACACTGCTGTGAGGAAGAGAGAGCTGTGCAGAGCTGCCCTTGGCTCAGACTGGATTCCTCCTGGAGCTTCTTGCTCCATACCGAGCCACCCCATGGGCATGACATGGTCCCTACCAAGGGAGCAGGATGGCAGATAAAGGTAGAGGAGGATGCAAAAAGTGTTGAGGAACAGCAGGCAGTGGTGGGGCCTTGAATTTGTATTTTGCCAGAAATACATGGTGCATTTGACTGGATTAGAGTTAATGCTTCACAGGAGAATTGTGCTGTGGAAGTGCATATATGTAATGCATAAGGTAGCACATGCAGTTCAGATTTTCCTTTAGTTGACAAGTGAGAATGAATGTTGATTAGACACAGAGAGGGGATGAGAAAAGATGGGTTTATACAGGAAATAAACGTTCTTACATTCACAAAGTCATAGTTTTCAGAATTTAGAATGAAATTGAAGAGTTGCTGTACTGTGCTGCCTTGCCTTTCTTTGAACCTAGGACTTCACACACACATTGGGGGTGTGTGCTCCTACATCCCTTGTCTTTTTCACAAGAAAGAATTAAAAATTAACAGCTTTCAAAGGCATCTAGTTCAATGTCTTTCAAGTTCTCTTGCAGTGTGAAAAGTAGTTCCCCTGCAGGATTAAATGAAACCAAGAGTATTTCACATGTGGCATGTTTAAGAATCTTATCTCATGTCTGTTATTTCCAAATCTAAATTGAAGTAAAAGTCAAATCATTAAATTATCTTTTGCAATTTCTGACAGAAAGTAATTAGAACTAAAGGAAAATAGGTCTCAGAATATTGTGCAGAGATGAGTGCTTCTGGACAGAGATACAAAATAAAAAATTCCATTCATCTCTTTTTTTAATGCACGGATGCATAAGGTTGTGGTCTTATCTCATTTTGGTTTTTAGTTGGTATTTTTTCCTCCCACAGTGAAAAGATTAGAGATATAACCACTGGTGTCATTTCCACTGATGCATGGAACTTTCAAAGCATAACACTGAATGAAAAAAGCAGATTGTCTATATTTGATTTATTGTTGGAGTGATAGACTGCCTATAACAAAAACAAGAGGAAGATTGACTGAGAAATGTGTCATTCTTGCTAATGCTGTGAAAAAGAACAACAACAAACAAACAAACAAAAAAGAATTTGAAAACTCCATATATTTTAATCATGCTGTAGAAGAGATTTTTTTAATTATTAATTTTTAGACTTAGAAATAGATTGAAATTAATAAAGACAACCTCAAATTTGTAAGTTTCCAGAGTGGAAAAGACTTGGCAGGATACTCAAAATTTTCAGATTGTTTACTAGAAAAGTGTACTCGGTCAACTACCCTTTCACTGGTTCTCCTGACCTTTTTCTTCCTCCCCCTAAGTGTAATCTTGCTTTATCCCCCCTGGAGCTTGCACAGCCATGATCCTTTGAAATCACAGTGGATCTGCCTGCCCTTGTACCCCACAAAATCCCATGGAGATGAACAGCCCCAAACCAAACTCCTGCAGCTCCTGTGCTGATGGAGCTGGGGCACTCTCCCAGCCCTGGAGCATCGGGAGAAAGAACCCTCTTGATAAAGAATAGGTGGGTTTGAACAAATTGCTTTAAATTTCAGAGCAATGGGGGTAAGAGCGATGTCCTGGCTCCTTGGGCTGACACCTGCCTCCCAGAGCCGCTGCTGCTCCTGGGAATGGAGCTGATCCTGGGAATCTCCAGATGCGGGCAGGGCCCTGCGCGGGGACGATGATGCACAGCTCTGCTGCTGCCAGGGCTGCTGTGCCACACACAGAGCTGCTGTGCCACAGGGCTGCTGTGCCACAGAGCTGCTGTGTGACCCAGGGCTGCTGTGTGACCCAGGGCTGCTGTGACCCAGGGCTGCTGTGTGACCCAGGGCTGCTGTGCCACAGGGCTGCTGTGTGACCCAGGGCTGCCGTGTGACCCAGGGCTGCTGTGACCCCGGGCTGTGGTGCCACAGGGCTGCTGTGACCCAGGGCTGCTGTGCCNGGCTGCTGTGCCACAGGTCTCCTGTGCTACACACAGGGCTGCTGTGTGCCACAGAGCTGCTGTGCCACAGGGCTGCTGTGACCCCGGGCTGTGGTGCCACAGGGCTACTGTGACCCCGGGCTGTGGTGCCACAGGGCTGCTGGCCCTGGCTGTCTGCGGGAGAGCAGCAGATGCCGTCCCGAGCAGCACAGGCACAGTGAGCCCCACTGTGAGAGAGGGAAATAGAGACAAGCCAGGGTGGAAGAGAAGAAGCAATGGAAAATAGTACATAACATTTCTGTCTCATTGAAATCAGGTTTTGCTTGAATAAAAGTTCAGTAACAATAATGTCCATCAACAGGCCTAACAGTTTTGAACACAACACTCATAAATAAGAGCTGTTGCAAAGGGTTTGTGGTTCTGCAGTCACTGCTTTTTCAGTGACAAACTTGGTCTGGAAAAGTGATAGTCCAGAAAGAAACTTAGGTTTTTGCTGCTTTCCTAATGTTCCTTTTTAAAAAAACACACAAATACTGTTCAGCATCTTCTATGTCCCTGATGTAGTGATGCTTATAAATTTTAGAAAATCTGCTTTGCTATAAATGTCTCTAGTGGTAGATCATCTTAATTTTATTTTGTCTGAGTTAGAATTAGTGTATTGCAATTAAAATTTTCCACTGGAGGTTATCAATCATATCTGATTTATAACTGCTAAGTGGTCATGTCAGAAACTTAAGAGTATTATATAGGTTTAACAATATAATGAAATAACAGCATAAAATTGTTACTCAAAATTATCTTAAATAGAAGGAAGGGAGAGTTTTAGCTGTATTCACTGGTGACATTTAGGTTTGATGATTTAATTTTATTATGTGTTTCATTTTAATCATGGTATCTTTTCATTATCAAAACAGGGTGAAAACTTTCTGTGTAAACCATTGGGGGCATGTTTTTTATGGAGTCTATTGTCCTCTGCTTTTCTTTAAAATAGCCACCTACTCATAGTTGATGGAAGTTTGAACTGTTCTGTTTAACTAAAAAAGTTTGCATAATATTTTAGCAGCTTGTTAACAGGCCTGCAGACAGGTACTAATTACACCCCAATTTACAATACATCAGTTTAGCCCTATTGATCTGTTAAAAAAATGAAAGTAAACTGAGCAAAAGCCAGTCTTGTTGCTGAAGGAATGATGTATTGATTCCATCTGACAGTGCTTTGTCTACAGATCAATGCAGATGTGTGGTATAGACCAGAAGAATGAGACAGGGTCATCAAAGGTCAGCAAAAGAACAGGGTGTCCCAGATTATTTGAGACAATGAAATGAACATATCATAAAGTAGACCTGATTGGCATTTGTAAAGGAATCCACCAGTAACAGGTTTTCTCATGTTCAGAGAAGAACATACTCTATTTAACAATTAGCTTTCGCTCCTTTCTTAAGAGATTTAAGGGGAATTTGCTCAGTAACTTGCTAGTTGCAAAAAGTCCTGCAAGACTGAAATAATTAACTGCTTGCAGCTCTACGTGTTTGTAAAAAGTGGAAGCCACATTTCTGAGAGATGTTAGTCTTTGTCCAACATAATACAACATTTTTAAATTCAAATATTCAAAATTCTTAATCCCTTAAAAACTTCAGCCCCTTATTTTGATGGTTGTAATTTCTGTTTTGCAGTGCACAGAGATTCTAATTCTATTACATTTCAGCTTTGCACAGTGAAGAAGTAAGTAGGTATGTTCTGGTTTAATTCGACAACAGCCCTGAAGTGTACTTGTACCACAATGTGTTATTCATTCATGGGTTTCTTGTGTCCTCAGTGTCCTCTGAGACGAAGTGCTTTATATTTTAAATTAGGAGAAACACTACTATAATATGATTAATCCCTTACAGCTTTCATGCATTCTAAATCCTTCCTCGTTCTGCTTTAGAAATTTAACTTTTACGATGAGGGGGATGTCTGTTCCACACAAGTATTATAATTTAGGACTTAATCCCAAAAATTAATGTTTAATCTGCACTGCTGCCTTGTTTTAAGAGCTGCTGAATAGGTGTCATTCAAAAAAATTGCTTCCAGAGCTTTCTAATCCACATTTTTGCATCACTGCTATGATTTCCTTAGGTTTTACCATATTTTGTAGCTAATTGCCTAACACTGGGTGATAAAAGGTTGAGGGTACGTGTTCTTCTAACATAATCACAGAGGAACAATTCACCACAGTGCCACTTTGGCCTCTCCTCTGAGGAATCAGATTTAGCACAGTTTAGAGTTATAAATGCACAGTCACTGTATCTCTTCAAAGCATGTAAGCTGGTTTGGTTCTGAGTGGCTGTGCAGCAAGGGAAACTATTTGCATCTTTTACCTCAATCCCTCTTTTCTGCCTTTTGGGACAAGATACTTTATATGTTCTACACCAGCATTTAGTACAACTGCTCCTAAAAATATAATTTTTCATAATGTGAATTATTCACAGTAGAATACTCTGGGGACTTCAGGACTTTAAGGTGGTCAGGTGTGATGTGTTAAGATGGTGTTAAGAGAACGTTTAAGTTTTAATGGAAGATACTTTCTGGGATAGTGCTAGATAACAACAGGGACAATCTATCTAAATTAAAAATTGCTAAATATAATGCACATATTTCTGGAAAAAAAAATCCTGTTCCTAGAACGTGTTCTACCTCTGCCTTAAAGAAATACATAGGGAACAAATAGTTCAGTTCTTCGAAAAGAGATTAGTTTTGTATTGAGTTTTTCAGCATAGTCATAGTTAGTTCTTTAAAAATCCTGCAGAGCTTTCAGAAAAGGACACAGGGATGTTGAAATTACTGCTTTGACCATTGGTCAGTTTTGAAGTTCACTGCCTATGAAAAGTCAGGCATGGTGCCTATTCTTTGTTTTACTGATGTACTCTATTTGCCTTTGGATTAAACAGAGAATTTCAATTTTTTTTGTATCATTAATCCTGTGTCATCTGTATGCATGGTGTTCATCACAATTTGTCCAAGCATATAAGGTAGGCTAGAAATATCCATTTGTTTTTCTCTTTTATGAACATTACCTTATTAACCATGTTGGAAATATCCCAAATAATGCATTCATTAGAGGTACACACTGTCTGAAATGATCATTTCAAATCTGTTTCCCCAGGGGTTTGGATTTATACATACTGAGTTAAATGATTAATGAAACTATGGCACATTAAGTGTTCAGTATTGCAAGTTACTAGGAAGTTTTCATAAAATTAATATTTTGATTTAAAACATCACAGTCAGAATTTCTGTTTTTCCATTTGTAATTTCCCCTTTCATTTTGTTGCAGTCATGAATGACAATATAACTAAATTCCATTTTGCAAGGTGCTGACCCTCCTAAAAATCACTGTCTTAGGAGTTCATGGTCTCACTTGTTTCACAGGGAGACTTGATTACTTTGAGGTTTTAATCCGCTGAGATAAAGAAAAGTTGACTAAATAGCACAAAAAATGGGAATGCTGCATTTTTAATACTCTTTTTGAGGGAGAACTCAATAAATCTGATCTCTGCTATATAATATAACAGACATCTATTTAAAATAATACTTGTGGCTCTTCCTGCGAGGTGAAAGCCCTTCTGGACTTTTTTACCTTTAAGATTCATCGTAATATTTCTAAGACTGTAAGAGAAAGAAAGAAGAGGGTTTTGACTTCACTGTGAATGTGCACTGGAGGTGCTAAGTGATAAATGTTGGATGAACATGACCTGGTGACACACTCTGACACAGCTTTGAGCCTTGTGCCACACTGATGTTTCTGTGGTCTTGAACTTCTGTGCAGCTGTGAATGTTTCTGAGAGCTTCTGGGAACTTGAATTCAAAATACCAAATTTCCCTAAGCAGTTACTTTCATGTGGAAAGCATGAGTGGACTCATGCTGGCTTCAGGAAACACAGCATATTTCCAAATAATTTCATAGTCCTTGTGAAGAGGCTTTTCTTATGGATAAGTATTATCATTACTGATATACCAGCTGGATAATCTTCAGAATAACTAAATGTGTACCTTTGTACATATATTAAGGTAATGTTCTACTGAAGTTCATGTATTTTCTTTTGTATTTAATATCTTTTCATAGGTGACCAATGTATTAAAAAAATACAATTATTGAGTTTTTTTACCATTTCTTATGGAAATGAGACTTGTGTGTTCAGTGTTAGTCACCGTGTGTGTCTGCTTACTGACCTTCTTGCTCTCTGATTCTCATAATTTCAGTTAAATTTGACAGGTAGAAAAATTTTCATAGTATTGCATTTACTTTTTGAGAGTAAATGCCAGATTGAAGAGATGTTTTCTGTGCTAAAGAGGGAGAGGAGGAGTCCAGTCTCTGCACAGAAATCTGCAGAATCAATTGTCGTTTTTAGAGGATGGAAATTAGACCGTGTGGGAACAGTTACTCCAAATAATGTCCTGCTGAAACTGTAAGCTGGTAAGCAAATTCCCAAGCCCTCATATTATCCTATGCAATTTATCAGGTTATATGATAAATGTTACAAAGAAAAAAAATACTCTTGTGGCTTTACTCTGGCTATTGCTGTTACTTCCTCAGGGAATGTTGTCAAGTGGTTTGGGTAGAAAAAGACATTTAGGAATGGTATGTCCCTTAAGTGTAAATTAAGAATACCTTACACTGTCTACAGCTGTAGAAGTGTAGACTTCTACAGTGTAAGAACCATTTGCTTTCTTATTGACAAATTAGTCAAACCTTGTAAATCATTAACAAGCAATTAACTTTCTTTCTAGAGTTTCAGCAGACGGAGCTGTTCTTATCACTGTAACTGCCTAGGAACTTTATCTGCCTCCCAAAGCAGCTGACTCTGTTAGATGGCAGAATGTGATAAACTTTGGTATGTCACAGGTGTCTTGGGAAAGGAGACTGATGCAAGAATTGGCTTTTTCACCTGCTGCTGAGAGGCTCTAGAACTGTTGCTGAAGTCTCCCTCAAATGCAAGTCTGTTGGTAGAAGTTAATTTATGCAACTTCCATGGGAGCCATACAATCAGTGCAGTGCATTTGGCCAGTACAGTGTATTTCTGGGCAGGGAGGACAACTAGACCTTGTACTTCATTTTTATACAAGTCCAAAAAGCATCTGCAGCAAGCAGGCCACTGGTATAGTATGGCATTTTTACATACATACATTTTATCTTGCATAAGAGAAAATAGCATTGTTGATAAAAGGTTTTCACAGCTTCTTACCTAAAAGTAAGCTGCTACATCTCCCTTAGTTGGGTGAGTTTAAAAAGTGCTAGTTAACAGTGCAAAGTTTTATTTAGATGTGTCATGATTATGTATTTAGTGAATTACATCTAGACTCCTCTAAACTCCTGGTTTATACAATCTTATGTATCAAAAAGCTATACCTCCTTTTGCAAAATGATACATTTTAAAGAAGCTACAATTATAAGTTAATTATTGAGTTGTAAGTACAATGAATGTGAGCAATGCAAAATGAGTTTGTTTAAGGAATTACATGTCTCTTTATTTAGCTATTTAATGAAGAAAATCTTTAAAACCAGCAGTAGATAGAGGTGAATCCTTTCCAAATTATGCTTTCCAAGATAAAGTTTAAATAGATCTCTTTTACAGAAGTCAAGGAGCAGCTAAGCTTATTTCTGCATGAAGAATTGCTGTATGCTGTGTCTTGTATTAAAATGTTTGTTTTGTTGTAACTTTTTTAATTAGTTTGCCCTTCCTATGAGAGACTACCACTACAGTATTAAGAAAATGTTATCAATCTTGGCATAATTTCTAACTTCTGCCACGGTCTTGGGATTCAAAGTCCCTGCATTGCAAATTAAATTAAGAACACCTTTCCCAGAGAAGATACATAACCTTTCTGAGGTGTAAGACAAACACACAACGTTGTTTTCTGTTTTATCTCATCTGGGCTGTCTAATCCAGCCCAGGTCTAAGGAGTCAAGCCTCCACTGTGCCTAACAACCACCTCGGAACAATTTCTCTGGAGAAAATAAATGGGTTTCTTGTCAAGGCCATTGTAACAGAGGAGCTGGGGGCATTGATACTGAAGGGGTCATTTTTTTCCTGTTGTGCACTAATTTGAGGGTGACATGTTGTAAATGTTGCAGTTTCATAAGTTGCATGAGACATCACTTTGTCTTTTCCCTTCCAGATATTTTCTAAATGTGTCATCATCAGTCATGTATAAAGCACATAATCTTTTATCATCACTATGCACATTCTGACACTCTGGTGATTTAGTCTTAATACTATCCCTATTACCCTGTAAATGAAAATTCCATATTGTATTAGACACACAGTATCTTGTTTTCCTACCTCATCATTTCCACTGTTTCTCTTCCCCTTCATCCAGTGCCTCTTGCTTCAGTGTACTGAGGCTTGTTGGTCAGCTGTTTCAAGGAGTAATTCAAGATGCTAATTTAACTGGAACAAAACATCAATGAAAGTATTTCATGGTCAAAAGTGAGAGGTAGGCCAGCAGTTTTCCCACAGAGGAGAGTTGTGAGTGGTAACTGTTCTCTAGAGAAGTCATTGAGAACCAGTTAAACAACTGGACAGCCTTTACAGAGTCAGATCCTCAGGGTATTACTGCAGCAAAGTATTGAAATATCAGCCCCTGAGGCTGAAGTCTTTTGTGTGTATGTAGCTTTATGCACTGTGAGTATTCCTATTGACTTCAGTGGGATTACTGACAATGAATATAGTTAAACATGTACATAAATCTTTGGGGCATACAGGTCTGTAGAATTTTCCCTGTTTATGAGCATTTCAAGGTTTATTTTGGAGAAGCTCATTTATCCTCCTTATCTGAGGGGTCGGAACAAAGCAGGAGCACAGCCATTTGTGTTTCCAGTTTCAGCAGTTAGGTTTTGTTGGGTTGGTGGGGTATTTTTTTAAATATTTAAGAGAATTTTTATTTTGCAGATATAAGTGTATCAATTACCATGTGATTTTAGCCTTCATGTGAAAAACAGGCAGCTCCTGATGGTCTGACTGGCATTTTTGAGAGAGAAAATATTAATGCCATATAGATACAGAATCTGGATTTAAAAATATACAGATGCACCCAGGTATTCAATCACACACATGCCCACATGTACAATATTTATATAATTTCCTTGGGGAGATGGGAGGGTTTTTTTTTAATGTATTGATTTTTACCTTTTCCCTCACTTAGTAAATAGGCTAAGTAAATACAAATAAAATGTCACAAATTCTTCAGTGTTCTTTTCAAACTTTGGATGGAACAAGGTCACTGTACACTCATTTTAGGCAGAAGAGTTTTCTGAGAATGTAAGTGTGAATTACCATAAAAGTGGTTTTGCCTAAATACTAAAGGTGACTTTTAACTGAAAAAACTATAAAGTACTTTGCTTCAATACTAAAGATAGCTTTTAATTGAAAAGTGTAAGTGAACCTACAAAGCAAGGTTAACGCTTAGTGGTATAATTTTATACATGCACTTTGGCAGTCACAATGGCTTTGATTCAACCTTGACTTCCTACAAGATCATAAAAAGGCACAGAATAATTTGTTATAAAAGAAATGAGAAGTGGAGTACAAATATGAGTCGCATAACAAATTCTGAAGATGAAATGGTAACGTTCAAAGGAAATGTAGCATTTTATGCCAGTGCCATAATTCTCAGACAACATTACAAAGAAAGAAGTATGGCCTGCAATTTGACCTTCCTCCTCCTCCTCCTCCCCACTGCAGCTCCGTAATGATGTTGAGAACTTTATAGCTCAGTTAAAAAAGGTTTTAAGGGAACACAGTGTCCTGTTCCTTTCCACAGGATACTGAATTTCTAATCACCTTAAATTCTATCAGTAGCTGGGCTGCTTCTTGCCAAGGACACTGCTAAGGAATTATTATTTTCATCCTCACATTAAGAGGAACCCCACATAATTTGATTTTTGGGTAATCTTACATGCCACGCAGCTTAAGATGATTGCTCACATCCAGTCTTGCCCCTTCTCATTTCTGCACACAGCCACTGAAACACTGGAAAGATTTAGTGAGTGCAAATAAGACCTGATGCTCCAGTGACCACAGCAGAAGATACTGCCCCTGTAAAAGCTTGCTGAAGGGCTTTTGCAGACTTGTTTCACCAGCTGGAGTGATTGGGCACTACTGCTTTATTCTTGCTTGATATTACACTGCCAAGGAACAGATAAAATCTGTGAGATCAGGACAGTTTTTGAATAACAGAGAGGGGATGTCATCTGGAGAGTGTAACATCAACACAGGTTGTAGAATTACTGAGTAGGACGTAACATAATCATGACTGTACCTCTCTTACCCCAAGGTGTTGGTTTTTTTGGAAGTGTGTCTTGAATTTTTCAAGTTGATAAGATAAGTTTTTTCCTAAAGTAGGCCTAAGGGATCTTTACCTGAACTGAAAGATATCATAACCTTTCTTTCTGAGGACCAAAAAGAGATCACTGAATTACTTGCTAATTGTGAGAAAAATCTGTATTGATTTTGTGTGTGTCCCTGTGTCTGAGAGTAGACCACCAGCTATTTCTCAGCAGCATTCAATGCCTAAGAATCTCTTGGGAGGACAAGAAGCAAAAACAGTGTGAGTAAAAAGGGGGAAAAAACCCAACCATCCTGTGGTGACACACAACTGGCAAACTTCATGTTTTCATGGACTGTGCTTTCTCTTGTAAAGGGCTGTGAGGGAGGAAGTAATATATAATATATTTAGGTAATAGCCTGAACTGGAGACAGTCATCTCTTACATGCACTCTATGTGCTTATAAAATGTATTGTGATTTTTTTATTCTTACATCTAAGGGAAATTTTAGCTTGTGGCCTAGAAATTTAAGCCATTTCCACATTTCTTCGGGAAAAAAATGAAGGTGAGAGCCTCTTAAGAATATGTAATGTACACACAGTGTAATGTGTTTCTGTAGCTGTGGGATATGTTACTTACTAATTTATATAAGAATTTGCCCTAAAAAGCTACACTACTTTCAACTGTTTAAGAGTTTTAACTTTTTGGTTAATTATAACAGTAACTTTCATTTGTAGTTGAGCTTTTTTTAACGTTTGATGTGGAAAGTCATATATACATGTATATGTGCCTATGAATTTCACTTGTTTTTAATGTGTTTCACTTCAGAAACAGAAGTGGTTGCTGTTGACAAACATCTCTGTCTGTCCAGAGTTGTGGTGGCTATAAAGTTGTGACAGTTTCACTCTTGCAATCTGACTGATACTGCCACAATGAAGTGCTTTCAGAAAACAATGCATGAGCAGCAGTGCTTTAGTAAACAACAGTGACACAATAACGCTGCAAAAATTTAGAAGGATATAAATATGGGAAAGAATGGAAACAGATCTTGGTGGATGACTGCTGTGGACTTTTTATACAGGGAAAAACCTATTCCCATATGTCCCCAAATAGGTATTAAAACCAATGTACCTCTTCTTTGACATCTGTTAGAACAGAATGAGTCCATTTGAAAGCCCCCAAACACTCGCATTGTGACAAAGTGTAGTAAATGAAGCAAAATGGTTTGGGGAAATGAGGCTGTGTAAACAAGCCAGTCAGATGTCATTTACTTTCTTGGATCACACTGGTGTTTTTTTGCAGGTCTGGCTGTATTGAGTCTTTGTGCACAAAGCTGTATTTACTGCACTGAATGTAGATTTTCCACCTTAAAGAACAAGGCTGTTTATATCTGGTTTTGGAGCTGGTTCTCTCTTTTTTTTTTTTAATTTTTAATAGGCAGTGTAACTAGTGAGTTTTTTTACTGTTGTCACTGGAGACTGATCTAGTAGTGAAAGCCTTTTATGTCTGCTCTGAAAATTGTTGTTGTCCTCTGTTAGCACACACCAGCTTGTTACATGTGTGTCAGGAGCTCATCATGTACATTTTGGCTTTGCATGCCTAGGAATGATGTTTGTGTTGCTTTTTGTTCATACACCACTTGACTGCAGCGTAGCTGAAAGTGCCAGAAAAGTTACAAATAAGAACAGACCTAGCACCATTTAGTAAATTTAACTTCACAGTAATTGAGGACCTTTCTTTATCTTCAGAGTATTGATTCCTTATGCAGTAGCACTCTCTTTGTTTTGAGGGAAATGGTGGGGGGAAGAGCTTTAGTGGATGGTAGATCTGTTTTATCTTTTCATGGTACATTTTTGCCCATGTTGTAGTTTATATTTTGGGGGACATTGGCCAGGAAATTAGTCAGATATTGGGGCATTTACAAGCTTGTTTGTCTTCTAAAGGAATTAAAATGTCACTCAGCAGAACCTGTGACTTACTTGTTGTTGATTGTCCATAACTCACAGTGGAGCTGAGAATCAATCAATATCATGTAATTTACCTCTGCCTTGAGTGCAGAAAAGAGTTTCACCAAATTTTGTGAATGTTTTTCTTTTCTAATCCCTTCTCTCTCATAGATTAACACAACATAAATTAAAGTACATTAGGGGAAGATACAGACAGTGTTTATATACAGAACTCTTCCCCAAAATTATATCCAGTACTTTGTGGGTTTAAGGAAAGTATCTTTATATTGGTGATTTCATGTATATTTATAGTTGTCAACGTTTTCATCATGCTTTGAACTTTCCTGAGGGCACACCATTTTTTAAACTGATACACACTTCTTGGCAGTTCTAGATGTTCTTTTTTAACAACAGAAGATAGAGGAAGCAGCATCCAAATCCAGCTCTGTCTGATACCATTCTCCCCTGCACTATCTGCTCCAAGCAACTGCTACTTTTGTTTCTTGTAGTCATTACTGATGAACTCTGTGTGTGTGTGCAAACTTAAACAAAAAAGCTCACAAAACTCCAAGCACAGAAATAGTAAGTTTTATATTTAAAATCTGTGTTATATTTCCTCTCGCTTAAATTTTCTCCCCTCATTCACATTTTAAATTTTAAAATCCAACCCGTGACTGAAAAATTTTACAAGCATGGAAAAGAAGGGTATAACAGTAAAGCATAAAATTGTCCTACAGATGCTCCTATAAGGAATGATTCAAGTATATATTTTCTTTGGCATTCTGAACTTTGATTTTAACTCGGGACTTGACAGAACCATCATGTTAAATTGTCTTTTATTCATTATTTCTATTGAAATAATGGTACTTCTTGTAAGGAAAACATTTCTGAACATGTCTAAAACCTGAGGGTACTGTTTGATACATTTAAAGCATATTGGAGAAAAACAGTAGAGAAGGTAGAACAGGGTTTAGGGTGAGGTTGGCTTGGGGGATGGCTGTGCCACTCACATGAGGTACAACCATGGATAAGTGATTTAGTCTTTTAGTGAGCCTAATTTTCTTATACAGAAAAGCAGGAACAGTGAACTCAGAGACGTTAAACAGTTTGTGTTACCTGGGCTTTGCTGTGAAGAGGATACTGGCAATGATGTCAACATTTATGTTAATTAATCTTATTAGCTGACAGCAACAGTAACCAGTTTCACCAATCCCTATCCATAAATGGACAGCATTTTGACTTAACCAGTTTACTTTGGGAGATTGCTTGAGGATAAATCAAACAACCCAATATGAGAATTCTCATCATGTGAGTGATTTCCTTTTCACAAAGATGTGCTGATTTCCACAGGAGCTGTGAGAACAGACTAGTGCTAAGATGGTCTTTTAAGGTTTCAGGATGAAATACAGCTGTGGATTTTAACATATTTCAAAATAGAATTCCTTTTTTTTAATGGTTCTTTAAAAGCATAATAACTTTGCCAAAAGGATGTTTGATTCTAATGCATGGCACAGTGGGAAGCTGGGAGATCCTTATAAAATCCAACCCTTTGGAGTGTTGTAATCAATGAGAACTGAATACAGTAACAGATGATGTCTGTAGGCTCTTACTGATAAGTGTTTTAGAGAGTGAAATTTGATGAGGAAAATGCATATGTTATAATTACTGCAATACATATAAGAAAAATTATGTACTGACTATGAAGTTTGTCTATGTAGGCTCAAGGTATGGTCTGCAGATGGATTTATAAAGGGTATTTTTACCCCCCAGTTGGGAACTGACCTTTCCACAGAGTGGAATGGAAAATTGGGTATTTTATCCATCTGGCAAAAGTATATTGAAAATTGTAAAAGATGTGTGTATTTTTTTTAATTCTCTTTAATGGTAGGTCTGTAACTTTTATTAAAATTGTGGTTTAATCACATGTCTATCACTGCTCAGTGAGAAGCCTCATAAAACCACTTTGCTGGTACCTTTTAACACTAACAGCTTTGCAACTTTTTTTTTTTTAATTAAATTTCAAACAGGTATACGCTGTGGTTGCAAGTGTTTAGTACAGCATCTATGTGCTTAGCTTACAACATTTCAATTTATTTATATCAAGTCCATGCTGTGAAAAAAATGGTGAGTTTTTGTATTCCACTGACTAGCTAGACTCTTGGACAAGAAAAGCAAGACTGCTGGTAATCTAGAAATAATTCAGTATTAAAGGGATGCAGTTGGGTTCCTTGAGACAGTGGTGTCACTAAGTTGAGTTAAAGATGGTTTATTTTGCTTTGTCTGATGTCTTCACCCTCTTATTGAAAATTATTTTAGGAAAATAGGGTTGAGACCCACATTCTAGATCAAGAAATCTATTCTCCAGCTATTCTGGACATGACATTATATCATCTCTTTCACAAAGCTGTTAAATGAGCTCCATCTGAAAATGTCTGTCATGCTTCCACTATGCTTGTTAGAAAGTCATTTGAGGATCTGGTAGCTATACTAGTAAGGGGCTTTCTACTTGTCTAACATAAACTTATTTATGGGCAACCTGTGGCTTTTTCCCCCCCTTGATATAGTCATAGTTGAAGTAGCTTTATTTCCTCCCTATTTTTATTTTTATATGCATAGTTATGCATTTGAAAAAACACAACATTATGTCTTAAAGACTACCTCATATAATAAAGCAAGAGCTATAGTTAATTTAAATCCAGGAGGAAAATGTCCACACGTTTCACATCCTTATTAGATTTCTGAATAATTTTTTAAAAGAAATGTAGAATATTCCTGTTCCATTTTGCTGAAAGGGAGTCCTGCTGCAGAGCACAGCATTGCTGGAAGGAGTTGAGCTAAACTCAGCTTGAATCTGATTCTGCTTCTGGAAAACTTCCATTAGCTTCAGTGAGGCAGTATGAAGCATCATGTTATTAGATAAGTCTATAATGATAAGAGAAGCCAATATTTTGGCTGGGTGCTGTGGCTCATGCAGTGATAGGAGCAGAGGAGGCAACAAATACTTGCCTCGTGTGGTTGACCCTGCATTTAACACAGAAGGGACAAGCTCAGAGGAACAGGTGGTGGTGTATATATTTCTTCTGCATTTATAGCTGTTGTGGAAGAGAAAATGGATAGAAGTACCATGAGATTGAGACATACAAAAGACTTAAGTGCCACTCAATTGCCTTAAGGCATCCCCATTAAACATAATTACCCTACTTACTAAGCACCAATCATAGCTATTAAGTATCATCGGGTTTAAATTAGTTCCCTGGGAGACATCCCGTTTAAGCAGATTTCCCAGTTAAGCACAGGAAACTTCTTTTTTAATCAGTCCTTCCTCTTCTTCTCCTCCTCTTCATTTTACCTGCTGTAGAGGTGGCTGTTTCATAGCTATCCAAACAAAAGAATTCCCAATGTGTTTATTAGGGGCACTAAGGAGTATAGAACTTGGCTTGTGATTCCAGTGTAAAAAGCAGAGGGATCGATTCCTTTTGGGTTCAGTGAGGATGCTGCTGTGGGAATGGCTGGAAGTGTTCAGGCTGGCCTTGTTCCTCCACATCCATTTTTCCTCCATTCATTCTCTTCTCTTCAGACATGGTTATTCTAATTTGTCTGTCCCCACATAAGTCAGTTCTTCCAACACAGCATAACTGAGGCTTTAGAGGACCTTCAGAGCTCTCTAGTCCAGTCTGCTGCTCAGAGCAGGACTAAGTAGGTCAAGTTACTCAGGGGAATGTCTAGATGAATCTTGAAGTCCTCAAAATACTTCTATAACTGCTCTATCTTCTTGTTTCTGTTCTGATCAATGTTTTTTGAAGCCATTATTTTTTTTCGTGGTTGTTTCTGCTAATAGAGATGTAGGAGAGTTTCTTTTACAGTTGAGGAAAATCACTTTTTTTCAATATTTTTTATAAGCTTTCATATGATCTTTTCAAGTTTTTCTTCTTTAACATCATGCTATAAAAGTCTTCTACAGTGTCTGATAAATCCTTTTGTGTCTTAGACCAACACAAAATCTGGAGGGGCTCATCTGCCAAAGTGTTACTGTCTAAGTAGTGGTTTGCTGCAATTCTAGATTTCCCTCTTCAACTCCTCCTTGTGGATGCAGAACAGATAGTTTAAACACCAAGTCTCGAAGGAGTACTTTAATTTAAAGAGCTTATTTTCAGTGGAAACTGTTTTATATGCCAATTTTCCCTCCGTATGTAATGAAAATGGAGGAAAAACAGTGGCTGTTTTATGACTGCCACGTTGGATATGTTACTGATTCAAATATGGATTAAATCCTTACCTGTTTAGTACATATATTACTTAAATATTGCATGGAAGTTGACTAGTATGACTGTCATTAAAGTTATAAGAAGATAACTGCATTCTAATTATGATGTGATTATAGTTTCTGAATGACTCACCATATATACATGTGCCAGCACTTCTAGCTTACACACAGGAGCAGATTTCAGGTGCAAGCTGCAAGTGGAATATTAAGGTGAGAGCTGAGGGAAAAAAGGGATGAGTTTCAGAATTTGGAAAGCTTTCTGAAGTGCTGCCATGGCCTGGGATATCTGAGGTGTGTTCTGTCATGCACATGCAGCATTTTAGGACAACTGGGGTGTTTAGAAAAAAATGTGAGATCCTGTGGCTGTCAGTAATAATATTTTTGGAACACTCTTGGGTAACAACGATCTTTAACTCAGTAGTAACAAAGTAAATTTAACAGTAAACAAAAGACAACATCCGAAGAAGCATCTGTAAATGACAACTTAGTCATAACTCTTCTTGAGGAAAGCCCTGCTTCTCTAATTTACTATTAAGTGGCAGGAGAAAATTTTTTAATTTAAATTTTGTGTCAGGCTTTAAAAATATGCATGTAAAAGACAAAATACTGTCCTGGATTACAAACTAGGAAGAAGAACCCAAACTAGGAAATTAGAATACAAATAAGGAATTATTTTTCACCACAATGACAAGATAAAAAATAAATTGTCTTGAGTTGCATACTAGTTCCAGCAATGTTTAACATATATATTAAAGAACTAGGAAGGAGGAAGAGGAGTGGGGGAAAATAATAATCTTGCAAAAGATTTAGGTGCTTGAAAGGTGAGAAAAAATTATTAACTTTAAGAAAATATAACTGGATGAAAGGCAGTTCTTCACTATGGAAAGAATCCTACAATAAGTGTTTCCAAAAGTTTTTTTTAAAATGGTAAGTCTTCACAAATTTTCAGGAATAGGTAAAGACCTACACATGATAAATTTAGGTCTGCTGATGTATAGTGAGTACACACAAAAAGTTCAAATGAATTTTCTATAAAGGAAATGTAGGACTTGGAGGGGAAAAGGAAGGTTGATATAGCTCTCTTGTTAGCAAGACAATGTCTTTAGTTACATTTTGTGGGTAAGAAGGCTGGTCCCTGGACTAGCAGTTGCAGAAGTTCTGCTGTATGTTTGGAATGCCTTTTATCCCACATGAGCAGCTTGCCCCTTCTCCAAGCACAGCCTTGCTATTTAAAGAGTCACTGGAACACACAGGACATGCACTTGCTCAGCTACTGAACCTGCCTGTTCTTCTTTCAGTTCTCCCCTTCCTCACTCCCACTTTTGATCATTTTCCATTCCTGCATTGTCTTGTTCTCCCATTGTCTCAATCACAGGGCTAACACAGGTCAAAGTGGGGATGTGAGCACTTCCCAGCAGAGTTTTCCTGGCTCCCATTACCTGTCTGCACATCCAGCAGCTCTGTGCAAGTTAGAAGGTGGAGGGATGAAACGAAGGGAGCACTGTAGCACTTTGCTCACTGCTTCCATCCTACCTAGGATCTCCAGGGAGAATTGAATGCTGAGAAGAAGGGTGGGAAGAAGGGGGGAATAAAGAGAGAGGAAGGAAGAGGAAAGGAGAATCCATATTTATTTAAAAGGTGACTTTCTCGGGAGGCTGGCAGGCCTGTTTATAAGATGCACATACACGTACAGGCTCAGCATCTCAGGAGTTCTGACCTGGGTGCAGGGGAGCATCTTTCATACAGATGGAGAAAACTCAAACGTGTCAAATCCCTCAGTGGGGTGGCAGTTGGAAAGAATAAATTTTTAATTTTTCTCTGGATGTGTTTAGTCAACCATTAATTTTTTTTTCTTCCCGTTTGTTCTGTGTCTTTAATGCTCTCTTTTCGTGTGCACTGATGACTAGAGAAGACAGTTTTTCAAGTTTTTTTTGTGCAATGGAGATTACACTTTTTCTCCATGAACAACAAAACTTCCTGTCACTTGTGGCCTAATATGCAGAACATCCCTGAGTGTTTCTGCAGTACCATGTAGCAGAACAAAGCACACCTGCAAAGCTCCTGTGCCCTGTTCTCCTTTGAACTGTGTCCCTTTTACAAAGAATTGTTCCTCTGGTTTTGGTACAACACTGTTGTATTTCACCTTAGGAAGAGGAAAATTGTGTGCCTTCTCTGATAAATAAAGTGCTGTTAGTCCACTCTGCATTATTTTACTTAGTTGGACAACACCTTCCAGTGTTAACATCAACACACATCAGTGTTTGTTTGATTGGTTTTAGCTCACTGCCATTCCCTGCTGCAAAATGAGCACAAAAGTGAATAAATCCAGTATACTTCCACATATCTGTACATGCTGAAAGGCCTTTCTATATCATCTTTTCAACAATTTTCTAATTATTAGGAACAAAATAGTAATTACACCACTGTTTCCTTGGCCATGGGAACACCCCCAGTTATAAAGAGTGCTTTCGAGGATAACAGATGTTTTATCTCCTGGCCTCTGACTTCAAAGGAAAACAGTTATCTGGAAGGCACAAAAAAAGGAGGCAGTAATCAATTGTTCTGTCATATTTTGTGAGCATAGTAATTGCTGACTCAGCTGCTTAATACAAAGCATCTGATACTACCTTTTTAGGCAGTCTTAAAATCTTTTAAGTAGTGTCAAGATGCTTGAAATGAAATGCTAAAATTAATGAGTTTGTAACTTTTAATTATGGTGTTTTGTTTTAGTTCTTTTTTAACAAAGTCAGTTTTACTGTTTAGGACTTCTCAAAAGTAGAGACTGAATGCCTCTCAGAGTGAATTTCACAGTACTGGCTCATAATGCAGAAAGCAATTTGTTTACAGCAAAATGTTTAATTAAATAGGTCATTACAGGTAGGTGAAAAAATCTAAATGTTGATGTAAAGCAAAGCTAAGGGGTTGTTTTCTCTTTATGTCGAGTTTTGGAACATGTGTTTCCTACCCCAAAAATCTACAGCAGCTTTCTATCTTTTTATTTGATGTTATTTCCTTTTTTCTCAGGGGATTTTTCAAGGGCAAAGGGGATATTATGATATTTGAATGATTATACTAAATATGGAGAAAGAATTTAATTCTCAGAAAGTACAAGAGACAATCTCTGGTCTGTGGTCAAAGGGCCTTGTGAAAGAAAGGGTAACATACATAAAATTATGTGTTTCTTTAATGTGACCAGGAATAAGGTACAATTAAAAAATAACATAGAACCATTAATTCAACTGAAACAATTAAATATCAGAAAGAAAAGAACTAATTTCAAGCTCCATTGGAAACTGCAAAAACCATATTTGCTAAACCAAATTAAAAAAATATGGTGTTTAAATATTTAATGTCAATAACTTTTAAAAAATTAAGAGAAAAAATACTAGGAAGGTGATGAGTTAAGCTAATTGGAAATCCTCTGTACAAACATACCTGTTGATTCTTCATTCTTGTATAAATGGATCACCCCAGGGCAGCAGGTACTGTTCACAGTGTGTTCAGATGTGAACCTAGAGAAAACCAGGATTGATTTTCTCCACTTTCACATTGTCACTTGCTCATTAAATCAGCCTTTTCAAGAAAGGTTGAAGATCATACTGTCTTCTAGAGTCTATCTCTGCCTCCTCTACTTCTCTTCTCACCCAGTGCTCTCTCTGTTCTCCTTTCCCATTCTTGCCTACTTCTTTGTGCCATCTGCATGAGCAGTGCAGCGTCCACTCTGAGCCCTTGGGGGTGCAGGACAAGGATGAAGTAGATCCCAACCTGGATCTCTACCCCGTGGGTGCCTCTTCCTGAGCCCGTCCACCATCCACAGGCAACAGCGAGCGGAGACAGCACAGCGCTGCCAGAGCAGTGTGACCTCCTGGGGAAAACAGATGAGCTTGCTACATGCTGCAGGCTCTGGCCTAGGATCCAAGGTGATGGAGGGTCAGGCTGAGACCCACTCACTGGAATTTCAGGTGCACAGATTTAATAGAGACCAGAAGAGCAGTAGGGTTAGCCTGCAGTGCAGAGTGGAGCTTGGAGTTGTGTCATCAGGCATGGAAAAGGAGCAGTGGGAGGGCAAAGTACATGAGCACTGAGCTGCCAGAGGCTATTAGGGTAACCTAAATGGATAGAGAATTGCTGAATTTTAGTTGTTATTGAAACATATGTAACTGGATGTATAATTTCTGAAGGGGAAGCTTTGTTTGGAAAATAACTAAATAGAAATATTTTTTTTTACATATGTTTTAAATCGAGTCTTCCTTCAGTGCTCCATGTTAAGGACACAGCTGGAGAGCATCAGCAGCCTCACTTTATGAAGAGCTCTGCTCTTTTATATACCTTCCTTGGGCACTTAAAACAAGCAGGTTTTTTGCATGACCACAATCAGTGCAGCCAACCTAGCTCAGTCTTTCCAAACTCTTATTTTGAGATTTCTGGATGGGTAGATGTACTCTCAGGATTACTTGTATGACTATAGAGAGGTGCAGTGGAGAAATTACCATATATTATGGCTTAAAGAGTAGTATAGTACCATTTTTTTAATGAGTGAATATTTAGTAATGTATTATGGGAGAAGGGTAGATGAAAATCTGCTCAGATTAAGCTTTGGTCATCACTCTAAGTAGCCATAAAATTGAAATGTTAATCAAAAAAGTTTCAGCGTTGCCAGTTGGATGTTCTGCGCATTTGGTACTCTAAGTTCATTAACTGTCTACACTAATTTTTAAGCAGGCAGCCTCAGTCCAGCTGTCCTCTTTGGGTATGTCTGCATGACAAAGGCTTTAGTTGGTGGTGGCAACACGATGTAAACTCTCCCAGGACTCCTGGCAAATACTCCAGCGCTGCTACTGAGTGCTAAAACTCACGTCGTTTGTCTTGTCTGTAGAGCTGCCTGGGCCTGCTGGATTAGACTGATGTAAATACATGGGATGGATCACACTCACTTTTAATGTGTCTCTGTAGCTGTGCCCTGCAATTGCAGCTGGTATTTGACAGATTCTTTGTTTGTGCTGCTTTTTATTCTTTCTATATTTGGATTCAAGGCAGGAGACAGAAGTACATGTTTTTGGAATCAAATTTGGAAAGCACTTCTAACAGATGTTGATAATTGTACGGCACTTTTGGCACTGCTAGACAAAAGGACGAACACAGCTGGTTGAACTGTATTTGTTGAAAATAAATGCTGTGAAAAGTTCTCATTTTAGTATAGTGATTAGGCTGGGAAAATGCAGAAGTATTTGAACAAAAAAACAATTGAAATTTTGTGTGTCAATTGTAAAATACTATTTTGGAGTTCAGAAATAATCTACATTGACTGCAAGTCATACTGCTGCAGTTCATTGCTTTTATCTTTCCTGACTGTTTCACCCCTTTATCTCCAGTTAGATTGTTCTTCCAAATGTATTTGGAGCACATAGGTGACCTTCAGTAACCCTCCCAAATGTATGTACCTTCCTCCTTGTAGAAAATTAACATTGCCAGCTGTTTCAGTATTGTATCTCAAACTCAATGGATCCTTGTATGGATCCTGAGATCCTTGAATCTCTGCAATATTTATCCTTTGGAGTACAGTTTTAAGTTGTTCACTGCTTTGCTTTGACTTTCAGTGTATTTCCACTTTGAACCCATTAATTGTATGTATTGAACACCTGTCCTGTTTCAGATCCCTGAGGTACCCAGCTCTTAACTTCTCTCTACTTGGAGAAGCAGCCATTAATTACCACTCTTTGTTTCCTCTCACTTAGCTAATTTTTAATCCACAACAAGAATTTACCTCTTACCCAGGGGTTATTTATTTTCCTTAATAGTGTCTTGTCAAGTATCTTATCACAGGCTTTTGTCAAGCCAAGTAAGTTATATCTACCAAATCTCCACCATTCTCCCTGTTTCATTAACAATGTCCAGCAATTCAAATAAGGCAGGGGCAGTGTTTTCCATCAGGGAGGTCCAGCTTTATCAATGTGTGTTTCTATGCTATCAGCTACTCTGCAGCTAAATGGAGGCATCACACCCACAATATCTTTAGTTTTTTTTTCATAAAGGTCAATTTTATGCTGCTTTACTTGGCTTTATTTTTTTTTATCTTTAAATGGATATCTATGCCAGTATCCTGCCTTTTTATTTAGATGCACTCTTTAACATTCATGAATCACTACTTTCACAGTGGGGCAATCAAGTTGAAATCACAGCTGATTTTCTATTCCTAATATTCCTTGAAAATACGTTTTAAGCGTTGTTTTAAAAATATTTTAATTATTGAACGTATTTTAGGAATATCTAGAGGATAAAAATATGCCTGTTGCATAGTGAAAATTAATGTAAAGACATTTTGTAGGTTTTTTGCACTAATCATCAAATTTCCTACTGCAACCTGAATTAGCAGCATTGCAATGCCTGTTTTAGACTCCCAGGTAGTATTTCTGAATGCTTTAAATATGATTTGTACAATTCTATTTTAGTGAAGCAACACTTGAATATTTCTTCATTCCTCTTAGTCATCAGTGAGGCTAGTTCAGAGTTTATGAAGTGCTTGAGAGTGTCAAGTATGAAAATATTTTAGATTTTCAAAGGTTGCCAATGTTAGTAAAAAATACCACGTTCAAAAGTCTTACTGAAGTTATCAGAGAAATGGTGATAGAAAAAAAAGTCTTAAAACCTCCTTCTCTCTGTAACTCCCATTGTATATCTCTCTGTGAAGTGTTCAGTTCCAGGTGAAAACTAGAAGCTCACATTTCTATGTGAGATGGACTTATTCCTTTCAGTATTGAATGTCACAAGCTTTGAAATGACACTCTGTTGTGCTTAGAAATTCCATAATAGGAGATTCCATGGTTGGGTACCAGCTTTATCTTCATTTCCCACCTCCCTTCCATCTGGGGAAGAATACTTTCTAATTACTTGTGTTTTCCAGATCACTCGTGGTCTTTGCTTCCATGCTGAGTGGAGATTACACTCTCCTATTAGCCCTTTTAAGGTCCAAGGAATGCCAGCCATGCCATGTGTGAGCAATCTGCAGGCACCATTAGCACTGCTTCAGTGCCTCTTGATAACACTCGCTAGGAAGTCAATTAAAGACGTCAGGGGGTGGGCTGGGCTGCTTTTTTTACTAACAACTCTCATTAGGGGGTGGAGAATGGGGAGTTTGAACAGGTGATTTTTAGTATTTTAAATAAGAAATGGTAAAACACCCAGACTATCTTTCTCTCTCTTTTTTTCCCCCCCATTCATTCTTTTCTCTTTCCTTCCCTTTTTCTAATTTTTTCCCCATTTCTAAAAAGATTTATAAAATCTCTGGCAGATATGCCATTTTACAAAGTCTGGAAGCAGCAATAAGTACAAATCTCAACAGATGAAATCTCTGCAAAGGATAAAGACAACAGAAATCAAATTAGTGTTTCAAAAGTTAAAGGAAATCTTGGGCAGTCATTTTTCAGAACATCATCTGGTCACAGGCAGCCCCTCTAGTCATGATTTGGGCTGCATTGAGGACACTCTCCCTTCTATAGAAATTTGTAGTACTGTGTAGTTTGGGAAGCTTGAGTACTTCTAAATACTCAAGAATATAAAGAAATTTAAAGAATTAACCAGAATGGGATGTAATTGTCCCTGTGTTCATATATAAGTCTCTAGCAGCTGTGAAAGAGTCTATTGCTGGGAGGACACCAGTGAGGCTGCTGTGTGGCCTTGAGCAGACATGTTTTCAGTGGTGATGCTAAATACCTCTGACAGTTAACTCCTGAGGTGGAAGAATTGGTGTTTCATAGAAGAAATGTGAAATACAGACTAAGGTACCCAGAAGCTGTGGTAATTAAAAAATTCGAAACACAGGTCGTACTTGGGTGTGTTTTAGAAGCTGAGGGTGATCATTGTTACCCACCAATGAACCTCATTTTTTGACTGTTGCAGAGAATATTAGGAAAACAGAAATATAAAACCAGTTTTGTTTATCATAGCAAGAGATCTAGTTTGTNTCTCCCTCCCCCTCTCTCTCCCTCTCTCCCTGCCCTCCCTTCTCCCTTTTTCCGTTATTACTTTATAGATTTTCCCATAGGATATGGGAATATACAGTTCAGCTTTCCTTTTCAAAGGTTTTGCTTTGAGTAAAGACAGTAAAAATCTGAGTCTTGAACTGAGTCAGGATAAATATTTCCACTCTAGGAACCATCATTATGATTGAGATTAATTCCAAGCAGGCAATGGGAGGACTTCCTGTGGTTTTGATCAAATATTTTTCATCAGCATGAAGGTTGTGTGACTCAAGTGTCTTTAGTCTTGATACAGAGTAAAAGTGGAAACAAAACTTGGAAATCCTCATTCAAGTCTTCCATTTTCATTGCATGACCCACAAGTGGTCCTTTTGAGATCAGTTCATTAGCTCAAAGCCATCATGTGTTTGGAAAGAGCAGCGTGCAGCACAGCTCCAGTAGGGTAGCACTGTATAAGAATGCATTATACAGTGTTTTAACAAAAAGAGATCTGATGCCTTTAAATGACCACCATCTCATACCATGAGGTGGTACAAAGCACTGTTTGTATCTGGTGGTTACCTTGCTGCAAGTTAAAAAATAACCTGAAGTGGTTAGTTGGAATTCTTCAAGCACTTTGGGCTCCCAGCAGTACATGGCTCGTGTGAAAGCTCCCATCCTGTCCTGCTGCTGAGCACATCTCATCTCACCTCACTCAGCTTCATCCCACAGCAGCAGAGGGATACAGTGAACAGAATGACTCAGGCAGCAAGAAAGAATTGCTTGTCTGTGTTCCCCTTTTTAAAACTATTATATCAGCTCTGAAACAAAATGGTTGCTTCTACGTTCATAAAATTAACATAAGAGTTGCTGCTTGTGAGGTTTGGATATGCACAGCCAAGATTTCAGAAATCTTGCATTAATGTCAGTTGTACCTACATATTTCTGCTCTCCAGTTGTCCCTCCATGTATAGCAGCTGAAAACCAAGGCTTTAGTACATTTTTTACCTTTTTTTTTTTTTTAACAACCTTTGTTGTTGACTTTTCAGTTTACACAGTGCTTATGTTGAGGAAAACTTGTAAATATAATATGTAATTTCTTCTTTTTTATCTTGTCTTTTCTCTTCTGAGTGTACCGTCTGTCTTCTGGTTTATATTTATGGTATATCATTTATTTTTACTTAATAGAAGGGAATACAATAGAGACAGTTTTCAACATTAATTCTTATTATGCCAGTTATTTATTTTCAGAATTATTTATTTCCATCTTGCTGAGTGTTTGGGAGAAATTACTTAAGTTAACTGCTAGTGTGTGTAATAAAGATAAAATGAGAGATTGTTTACGTGTCTAAAAAGACACATTATTTGTTTTCTTTTGAAACAACTGAGATGTAAATTAGTGTAGAAATAGTAATGTGCATCTCCATCAGAAAAGTTAGATTTATCAAGGACTAACAAAAGCAAAATTAAGAAATATGGCCTGACTTATTGTATTAAACAACAATTTTCAGCCCACATACTCGTATCTCACTGAAAAAGTGCCCTGGATTTGTTTTTATAAATTTTATCAAGCCAGACATTATAGAATTGTCATTTGAATCACTGTGTGAGGAACTACAGAAAGTACATAGAGGAGGCTGTAAAGATCAATGAGAATGATCTATTTAAATAATCAACAAAAGGAGACAAAGAAGTCTGTGCATCTGTCTGCATCTGGGATCTGTTAATTGTCCAGACTCACACAGGAAATCTATGGTAAACCAGAAAACTAGGTTTCATTTTGTACATTCCATCATGGTTCCATAGAAAGTCTGTGCTATTACATACAATAATTTCAGCTGTTGAAATTGCTAAATCTGGTTAGTACTTCACTTTTATTTTTTTTTCCTTTAGATTATTTTTGTTCTAGTCTGTTATTCCCTACTAATGGTATAGAGATTGAAAGCTCACAGACCACTTTTCTCTTTTGTTCCCCTTACACTGTCTAACCTGCTGCATCTGTATTTAAGTTTAATTGTGTCTTTGGCATGCTAATCAACCTTCACAAGTCAGAAGAATCCATAGTGAGTGCATTGTGATATCTGTACATTAAAAAAAGAGTATCTGTTTTATAGAAGTAGAATTAATATTTGAAAGCCATAGAAAAGAACAGTGATTGGCATTAAATTAATACTTTAAGACATCTTAAATGGTGTTGCATTAGACAGTTCCTTGAATGATTCAAGTCTTCCAAGTTCTGTTTTTCCCATCTAACAGTCTGGGCTGTGAACCCTGGCAAGCTTTTTTATCAACCTTTCTTCAGGAGTTAAAATGAAAGTTAGCAAAATACCTTCTACCCTAATTTCACATGGCAAATAATGGACACTGTTAGTCTTTTTTCAGAAGAAGTAACTTCTATCCCTAGCTTTTGACTGTTTTGTCACTACATTTTTACTCATTGCTGTGATTTACCACATTGAATTTTTCTAAACCAGCATTCCAATAGAAAGTTAAAATAAATGTGATTGGACTTTCATGTTTAATATAAATCTACAAACCACATGCCTAACCATAATAATATCCACCATTATTGTACAGGAATATTCCACTCCTGAGGCACACTTTTGGCCAGAATTTTATTACTGGCCAAGTGCAGGGCCCAGCCAACCTCTGCTTGGGGATTCTATCATGTGCAAACCTATGGTAGCAATAAATTATGAAAATGAGAGTAAGGCTTTGCAACTGAAAGGCCCCTGCATAATTCCTGGTTGTCCCTGGTGTTGAAAAAGTGATTGGAGGGATATTATATGACTTAGGAAGTCTGACTTGTAATATATATTGGTGGCAATTTTATCGTATTATTTTGAAACAGAAATTTACCAAGGGCTTTGCCTGTTATCTTTTTTTAATGTCAATTCAGGTATCAGTGTTGCTCAGTTCTGTAAACTGTATCAACATGAACACTTCTCCCAATTGAAAAAAACAACAGGGAGTAAGCAGGAACATAAAATTATTTTTAGAAAATGCATTTTTAATTACTGAGCTGCTTAATTATTGAGCACTACTGAAAATATCCTGTGAACCTCATCACTATGCAAATGTATTCCGTTTTGGAAACAATTAAATGATAATAAAGCATTCTTTTTTCTTTTACAACATATTACTGCAATGAAGCTGTTACCTCTCAGTGTGCATTTTAATGAGTTTTAAGTAACATTTTAATGAGCTCAACATTACCATAAACCCAAGGATTAGACAAAATTGAATTTACTGGGAAAAGGAAAGGGTTCATTAAGAGTTAATTATATAGTTTAAGAAGAAATATAACTCATTTTATGATGTCACTTCAACCATGAATTCAGCAGTAGATCTATACTTATTAATAGGTGTAGAAATACCAATATTATATTGACATAAAAACATGGGTTTGCACACTACTGCTCAGGTTTCCAATGAAAGTTTCTGTATTGAAATCCCTGGGTCAACTTTGTTCTTATCCAGCTCATTATTACATCTGAGGAGAAAAAATACCAAGCTTTGTATTGCTGGTTTGTAATTCCACCTACTATTTTTATAAACATCATGAACAGTGAAAGCAAAGTTTAGTGGATTTACCATTGCCAGTAGGATCTGAAGGCAGGTTCTGAATAAATGTCTTGGATTTATTATTTTAAAAAGGACTGGTAGGGATTTGAATCCAAACTGCCAACTCTCCTGACATGCCCAATGTAACAGTGATGAATGTCTGCAGTCCAGGCTCCTGGATGCCCAGAAATCACAGGTAAATTCCCACGTAACAGCTCTACACTGCCTGCATTTAAATTCAAATGTTCAGATCCTGCATGATGTGGATTTAAAGCACTCATGTTCAGTAATTTCAGCTACAACATTTGAATTTACTGCTTTGCTAAAGTTGGCATTTCTGTTTAGCCATTTGACAAAGGAGGGAGGGTTGTAGCTCAGTGCCCTGAGATGTTTGATTAGAAAAGAACAAATACACAAATCTTAAAATCTTAAGCAAAGTATTAGTTGTGCTGATTCAGTATAGTCTCTTATATATCTGTAGGATATATCTATAGGATAGCTCTGTGATCTGCTATTAAAAAAAAAAGAGAAAAAATAAATAATTTCATTGATGTCAGAGCCTTTTAGTGGCCTGAGGGAAGCCTCTGTGAGTGTGGGAAGGTTTCATGAATTTCAGTAAAATGGAGCTGATCTCCTAAGCCCTGCTGTTCTGGGGAAGAACATTCTAGCAGACGTCTACTTGAAGGAGAAAAATCATCAACTGTGGCCAGCAATTTGACCTGCAGGAGTTCTGTCACTCCTGTTAGAGCCAGACCCAAAGGTGTGTCCCAAGAGTGGCAGTTCTGGTCTCTCAGCTTCAAAATGTTAAGGTGAACCTGCAGACCTGCACTGGAAGGATGATTCCTTGCAACAGAAGTCCGGGTACTGGTGGCATTTGAAAAGGAAATCTCATTAGTACCTCAGTTTGAATAGCTGCTCAAAAGGAAGAGCAAAGAAGAACTAATGAGCAGGTGATAAATTCTGGATATGAGAAAAATGCCACTGGCTGTTTGAATATGAGCCACAGAGTACTAGACTTCCATTTGTTCAGCAGCAGAAGTGTTTCCAACTCAGAAGAGTTGTTTCCAGAGACTTGTCTGTTCCTAAGGAGGGGAGGAAGCCCCTGTGAACAGAATTAAGTTGTAAAATCAGACATGTACCAACTATTGACCGAGCATTGTTTAGTGCCCCATGTCTTCTCCCCCCAAAGCTCACCTTTTCGTGAGCACAGCCAGGCATGTGGAATTCTTCAGAGAGAAACTGAAAATGTTCTACACCTACATCTGGAATTGTTCAGAAAAGGAGGAGCAGAACTACAGAGGTCCTCCTCAAGGGAGAGTTTAATTCAATTTGCTTTAATTGAAGCTGCACAAGTGAACTGCAGAATGTTTCCAGTTCTCCTGGTCTCAGAGAAATCCCACAGCATGCACTGGTTATGTGAGCTATTGCATTTTATAAATCCCTTATTCTAAATTCCTTATTCTAAATATGGGTAAGCATACTGCATAGTTTAAGAACACATTTTCCTTGCTGGAAAATCTGCTCTAAGTAGTACTATTCTCTCCTGGCCACTTATTTCCTCTGCTTGTAATAGCTTGTCATTCTCTCAGTTGTTTATGAATCTGGACTGTGAACTGGGTCAGTAGAGTGATCTGGGTTAAAGATCCTCAGCAACAGGAGTTGTTGCTTCTTTTTTTTTTTTTCTTTCCTAATTGGCATGGAAGGAAATGTTTGTAGTACTTGGCCTAAAGTCTATCCCAGGTGAATACTGTGGTGGAGGCTAAAAATTCCCTCCATCCAATCCTGTCGAGTCTAATAATCTGATCTGCCTCTTTCAATATGATGCTTTGTCTGTCATATGGTGCTTGAATATTTTATCTAGTTGGTATAGCCTCTTGCTTCCCATTGCAATGAAAGAATGACAGTATCTGTATAAATGTACACAAATTAGCTGGTTTGTGGAAACTACAGACAGAGGGTACTGTGTGTTTAGTTAAACTTTGTGCTAAGAAGGGAGAGAAATGAGTGACTCAAATGTGCTGGAAGGTTTCTGTTTAAACCCATTTAATGTTTAGTTATGAGATGTTGCCTGAGCTGGAATAGAGTCCTTGTTACACTTGCAGTTGGCAGGGAGGGAAGAAGAGGAGGAAAGATTGTAAAATGGATTTTGTATTCTAATGTGGGATTAACAGAGGTCTTTCAGACCCTTCAGAGGAATGCGAGTCCTTCATAGGAAGGGCTGTCCCAGCTGCTGAGTACCTTAAAGTCTATTTCAGAGGCACATCTCAGATTACTGCTTTTCTATAGTCTGGGGTACATGGTTGTGTTGTGTTCTTTGTCAATTTTCTTTTATTTTAAAGGTATCATCAGATCTGTAGTTACCTTGATTTTCTCTTGTACTGAACTGCTAGAGGAATATTCAGCACCAAGGGTTTTGAAGGATGTGTGGCACGTGGAGGTTTTATTTTATTATTCTAGTTTTTTGTACTCATCATTTTTGTATTATGTAAAATTTGTTGTACATGAAATAGTCCTTTGGGACAGTGGTATTAGTTAAAAAATTATAAAAAATTGTTTCACATTTACTGCTATTCACAACATTATGCTACTGTATTTTCAACAGTGTGTCTGAGTGTAACCCCTCACTGAAGGTCATTTGGAGTCTCAGGCACAGCACAGTGTGACTGGAGGGTGGAGCTGGACATCCAGGTTCTGGTCTCTCTCTGGGTGCTTAAACTCCCCTTTTAAAATTGTTGCTTTAGGCTATTATGATTGGTCTTTGCTCCTGCTTCTTTAATTTTTTTCTTTTCTTTACTCTTGCATCATGTAGTGAATAATAATGAGGGCAATGTGAACTCTTATGTTCTTTTTTACTTTTGAAAATAAATGGGAGAGTTATATTTTATATTGTACAGAAGTAATTCCTTGTGCTATTTGAATAGGTCAAAACCACAAAAGGTTACTTGCAAATTACACTAGTTTCTTCCTTATTTTGCATAAAATCTCAAAATTGAGGCTTTATTTCATGGTTAGACCATAGAAAACTACTGTTTTATCTAGATGTTCATGGATTATTTCCTAGTTGAACTCAAGCTACTCCATCCTAAGACCACTTTAATATAGGTTCCATGAATCACACTGCTTCTTCTGTTTTAGAGCTCTGGAAAGTTACATTTATTATGCAGAATGGTATGATAACAAGTGACAGATAAATTCTTTTCCATTTTTCAATATAATCCAGAAAATACCTTCTCTAACATTTTTTTGTCCATTGTTAAATCTGAAATTCCTTTTTTGAAGGAAAAATCCAATGATAAAACTTCAAGAATGACCCCAACATTGAAAGAAAAAAAAAGGTTTTTATTGTCCCAAGAGATGATAGAGTAGAAGTTCTAAAGAACAGTTTCTCTAGGCCACACATCCTTACTTCCCTAATTTATTGAATATTATTAAAATAATACTGAATTAAAATAATGTGCAACCATAAGTGATAGAGGAATTTTAGGAGGTTGGGCTTTGTTGTGGATTCTTTCAGAGGGGATGCCCGGACGTGCTGACTGGACATCCCTCAGTGACAGCCACGTGAGCACGTTTTATGCTTTTCCAGTTTCTATTCTGTATTTGCTGGGACAAATGCTATGAAAAGTGGGAATGGTGGAGCCTTTCAGAATGTTGATGACTAAAGGTTGGATCCGGGAGATGCCGCTGCTGAGCCCGTGTGCCGCGACATCCCCGTTTCTGGGACAGAACACTTGTGGCCAGCCAGGTTTATGGAGCCTGCTGAAATGGCACCTGGCAAGCACCCCAAAATGGCCCTCTGACATGGAGACAGTCTGCAGGGTGGGAAGGGAAGTATTTGAGAAGCAGCAGGCAGCTCCCACTGGTTTTGTGTACCAGCTGTGGATGCATCTCACGCTCCATACCTGTGTCTGCACAGTCCCCTCGTGATGGAGTACAAAAGCTTATTGAGGAATACATGCCTTGCTATGTCTGCTCAAATATCTCATCTTCAATCCTGACTTCTGAAGGTAGCAGCACAAAAGCCCTGACCCAAAAAAAAAAAAAAAAAAAAAAAGAAAAAAATAAAAGAAATCCTGCTTACAGAAAATTGAATAGATGAGTTTTAGCTTATAATTAACAGATAGAGACCATGGTTGGGCATGGAGAAATGGGGGATGGATGGGAGAGGATTCCTATATTGGGCAATGGCCTATTTTGTTTGATGCTTTGCCTAATGTGTCTGAAGTATAGCAGTAATGTGGCAGTGCCCCCTGCCAAGACGGGAAAGCATCCCAGCTGTTGTGTGTGTGTTGTGCATGTGTACACAAGAAGTTTATTAGAGGCTATTCACACTTCAGTGGAGCTCTGAGATTGCAGTCTGTATTATATTGGCTAAATGAAGCATGTAACATTCTATATTTCTCATACAAGAAATATTCATTCATTTGTATTCATTTTCATGATTCTCAGCTGCTCTTATTCCTTTGTTTTACCGAGGGCACATGTACATTTTAGGTGTTCTGGCTGGGCTCAAACTGGAAGTCCAGGGGACTGATGGAGTTAGGGTGATTGTAGGGGAACCAACTTTGGTTTGGAAAGAGAAAAAATGCAATTGCACAGTGCTGTGTCAAACTCTAGGTAGCTTTCATCAGTTTGAGCACAGTCCTGCAGGTACTTGGCAGCTTTACTTTTGTACTCACAACAGCAAACCTGTATGTTAGCATACTGTAGTTTCTGAACCTCACTAATTAAATCTGAACTTTCTGGGGAATCTCTCTAATGTACACACAGACTCAGAATGTACACTGCAGTTTCTCGTGTGCTCTTCTCAAGCACATGAGGAAAAGCTCCCACCAGAACTTTGTTTGTATATCGGTAATATCGGAGGTTGTTTGGATGCCATTGCTTTTGAAAAAATTTTATATATTTATAATTCTTTTAAGTTATCTTTTTTGTTTGGTTGGGAACAAAAGGCAAACAGGCAAAGTCCAGTCTATCCTTTTATGACAGTAGCCGAGGAGACATTGCGAGGATTTTCCCCTTTTCCTGAACACAATCATCCCTACTGCATTGTTGGGAGGAAAGCAAAGTTGATGGGATTTGAAGAGTCTCTAGTGCTTTTGGTGAAACTTGCCCCATATTCCTGCTGCACAGAAGACATTCTGGCATAAAAGTCATAGAAAAAGTGTCACTTCAATTTTCCTGAAGTGTTTCCTTAAGCTGTGCTTGCTTCCACATCTGATATTCACATTAGTTGTTTTTTTTTAAAAAAAGTAATTCATTTACTTATGTAATGCCCATGATTTTCTGAATATGTAGTCCATTAAAAGTGAAGATCATGTAAAAGCTATCTTCAGATCTGAGTTAAACTGCGAAGTGTCTGATCCTTGTTAAATTTGAACACTTACAGCAGACCATGCACTTTTAAAAAGTTTGTTGTCTACAATTATGGTATCAGTTCTTCTAGAAAGTGTCTGAACTTTAAGCAAGTAGTTGGGTTTTCAGTTTCAGTGAAATAAAACTCCTAGTAATGTGTCTCTTGTTCACATTAGCAATCTGTGCAGTGCATTCATCAAGACTGATTATGCTTTAGGAATAAGAAAAAAGAAATCTGTTCTGTATCCTAGCGAAAATTTTTCAACGTATTACGTTGTATAGCTTTAGATTTCTGAAATTACTTAAATGTGGTCTTCAGGATATTTGCATTCATAAAGAATACTTGGTTATGCTTATTGCTTCCCTTTGCCTTTCTTGACTGTCAAAACACAGTGATGCTTTTGAAGATTTATAGCAGATGGGTAATGAGATTGCTGACTGTTAACTGCAGCATTCAGAATTTGCTGGTGGAAGGAGGTGGGAGTTTAAAAAAGGGAGAAGGTTATCAGGGATTCATTGCAAGGAAGACAGGTGATAGAACTTCGTTTTCAATCAGGAGGCTTAAGCATAAATATGTTATGTTCTAAATTAGAAAAATCTCCACTCTTCATGCTATCCAGTAGTCATATAAAATCTTTCAGAAAAAAAGAATTATGGAGATGTCAGATTGCATTCAAGTGATCACAGTGAATCACAAGAAGGGCAAGGAGATTATATAATTTTTCAGTAAATATATTCAGGCTGTATTGCATATGCTTAATTCAGTCCAAATAGCAGCCTTTAAAAAATCAGAAAGAAATCATAAGCAAAAGTCTGCAGTAACTATCACTTGTATACCTATGTAATTGTGCAAAAGGGAAAATAGGTCAGCAGTGCCCTTAACTGGACTAGAAAGATTTCGAAGTCTGACTCTTGTCAGTGTGTGCTGTAAATAAGAAAGGGAAAAGGCTGTCTTCTTTCTTGACCTTTGTACAGTCAGCTATTTGGGGTACACCTCAGACTGCAATTTAGAGGAGAGGCAAAAAGCCAGCCATCTCCCACTGACTGTTTGAAATCTCTCTCCTTACTTGTCACTGTCACTTTGCCCGCCTCAACACTGTAATTCTCTGCTAACCTGGTTTAATGGATTCCGTCTTTAGAAGCAACACTTTTACATGAAGACATTAATGTCCATCATAATTGTTGTATGTCTATATCTGCATATATGAACAGGTAACAGTTTCAGAGGGTGTGTCCGGGTTTTTTCCACATTTTTGTCTTTACTGAGGCCCGAGAATAAAGAGCAGGCTACCTTGAGCTGTAAAGTACTGGATAAGTTACTAAGTTCAGAAGCACATGAAATACTGAGAAAAAAGGATGAAGCCAAAGGAAGTTGCTGAATTGGCAAGGAAGAAGATTCTCAGTTTGTTTCTTGATGCAGGTATCTCTGTGCTGATTTCTTCATTACTCTGATGTCTAGGTACCATACTAATCTAACATTGTTGAAGCCAGTAGAGTCTTTGAAAATATCCTAACACCTCTGAAAATGATTCTCATAGGCTTGGGGCTCCTTTTTACTGAACATATCTGAGTCATGGTAAATTAGCTAGCATTCGTGTCTGCTTGGCAGTATCAGTATCAGGAGATAGGCAAAGAAGGGGAAGAACAGGAGGAAAACATGTATAGCTCCTTATAATATTCTTTTCTTAAAGGTAGCAGCTTTTTCCTGCCTGCAGCTTTTTTCTCTGCACATGCAGAGGGAGCTCAAGAACTCCCTGAGAGTCTTGCCTAGGACTATTGCCAAGGTTGTGTGTTTTTGTTACAGTTTTCATTACAAAATGAGACAGAGACATTTGCTGAAACAAAGAGGTCGTGCAGCAGCATCTTCAAACAAAGTGTATTATTATTCTTCACAAGGAAAGTTGTCTGTTATCCCTTGGGGTTTTTTTTTCTGTCACCCTCTTTCAGCAGGTAATGCTGGCTTGCTCAGGGACCATTTCAGCAGATCATACACATTAGTCAAGATCTAAAATACCTCCCTGCACCATATGCTACCTAAAATATAATAATCCTTTAATCTGTCCACTGCATGACATCTGGGCAGTTATTTGACTTAATAACTCACGGAGATTGTTCATATCAGTATGTATCAGAGGAGGGAAGTGCCAAAGCAGTGGTGGAGAGATGAGGATTTAGGAAAATGCCTGTGGGGAAGTGCCTTGGATCAGGGGAGACCTACCTGTGGTGTGGCAGGTGACCAAACTGCCACCAATGTGGCTGTGTAAAATCTTTATATGAGAATAATATCCTGAGATAAGCACAAAACAGAACAGGAGCAGGGAAGATGAACTACCAGGACCCAAGTTAGAGAAGCACATTAATATTTACTTGATATCTCTTTATACCCTCTAGTCAGCACAACAGATGTAGCTGTGTTTTAAGACATTATAATTCATTGAAAAAGGCAACAAAGATACTCTTTTCCTCCCTCCTGTCCCTGGTAATTTCAGATGTACGCCTGCACACTGGGGGGAGGAGGTAGAGAGACAAGCGCTGGTGGGAGAAGAATGCAATTATCCCAAAGCCTCCTGACGGGCATCCACTTCTTCCTTCCAGCTTAGCTGCTCTGACCACAGGCTGGGGGCTCGTGGGACATGGACCAGATTGAAAAAGTGGAAGCAGACAGATGGTTATTTGTAATCATCATGTAAATGTAAATCCTATAAAAATGTTTTCTTTCTAAGGGCCTGAAAGCTGGAAAGAAGGATTAAGGCATGGATATCTAGCCTAGAATAATTTTGACCCTGCCACCTTCCCTCCTACCCCATAAACATCGTGGCTTTATCTCCACTTCCTTTAAACAAATTGCTGGAACCTCAGCTGAGGAAATTAATTCGGTTTCCATGTAATTCCCCGAGTTTATGAGCATCAGTTTGACCGAGGCCTGGATTTGGGCCTAAGCTGGCAGGTGCTGGTTAGCAGCTGCCTTGGGAGCGGGGGCTCCTTTCTGCGCCTTTCCCCCATCCCTCGCTCTGGCAGGTGCGTGCTCCGCCTGCTTATCCCGGCACCGCCGCCGCTGGATGTGCTCCCTGTCCCTGCTTACGCTCCTGGCTACCTGGAAATGGCTGTACAGGGCTTTGCTGGCTCAATGACTGCCGTGGCTGCTCGCACACATCCGTCTCGTTTGAGCAGCACCAGCTTGTCTGAGGCACAAAGAGGCCGATCAAACTTTAATTGCCCTCTGTCCGCAGCGCCACCGTGGCTGCAGGTACACTTTAGCTGCTCTTTGCAGCTCTGCCGTCCCTCGGTGCCTTTCCAGACAGCCAGGCTCGCCCATCCAGAAGCTTTTGCCCTCGCAAGGCTTTGCCTTTAGAAACGTGAGGGGTTTTGTGCTGCCATCGGGCTGGCAGGAGGAGCAGCCCCCGGGGTCCGGCTGCGCTGCAGTCCCAGGGTTGGCAGGCTGGGTGTGGGGACATCTTCCTCTTTGGCACCCCTTGTTAAATCATAAAATCACAGAAAGGCTTGGCTCGGAAGGGACTTAAGGGTCATCCAGTATCCCATGGGCACGGGTGCCTTTCACTAGACCAGGTTGCTCAGAGCTCCTCCCAGTCTGGCCTTGGACACTTCCAGGGATGGGGCAGCCACAGCTTCTCTGGGCAACCTGTGCCAGGGCCTCACCACCCTCACAGGAAAAAATGGAAGGCAACACCCAAAAATGTAGGGCAACACCCATTCAAGCACAAAGGGAGCTGTGTGTAAAATTGGAATAAAGCAAAGCAAGAACATAGGATGAGGAAGAGGAGGCTGGTGGCAGCATTTTGCTGCTTTGCTGAATTTTTAAAACGTTAGTTTTTTTGTGCCCTGCCAGAAGGGCCCTGAGGATGGCTGGCTTCTCAAGTGAACAAAAGCCTTTTGCCTGTGTGTGGAGAGGGTGGTCTGCTTGGGCACACTAAGAGTTATTTGGAAGTACCCGGCAATTGTGGATAATTGGCTGAGGAATATTCTGCAGCTCTCAATCATTTTTCTGTTTTCACAGATGATTGTACCATTAGATATGGTGAGTGCACTAAGCTGTGCTGCAACTTTTCCATTTACTGTGCTAATACCATCAACTTCCAGTTGATGGTCCTTCCTTTTGTGGCTTCCTGTGCCAGTCCTCCTCTTCCCTGCTCCCTCTCTCGGTGCGATATTTGGATGCTCTGGGGTGGTTGGGCTGATCAGATTAACAGCTGTGCTTTTTGTCATTGTTGTTAGATTGCATTAAAATACTGAATCACAGGAATGGCAGCCTGTGTGTTTCTCTCTTTACCTTTTCTCTCTGCTTTTATTCTTTTTTTCCCTTCATTTACCTGGTTTTTTCTTTTTAGTCTCCCTAAAGTTAGTGTTTCTTCCTCTTCCCCTCTGACTTACTTTCTCACTTTAATTTATATTTCACACATTATTCTCTTATCTTTGCTTTTCTGACACTGCTTTATTTTTTCCCTATTTCTTTTTTTCTCCAGCCATTTTTTTCCCTCCAAAACACAGAATGGTTTAGATGGAAACGGTGAGATATATCTGTTCACGATTCACGTATGTGCTGAGGTACAGAGCAAGATTAAGCAAAGCCTGTAGCATCAATTTTGTCTTCTATTCAAGCCAGTTTTGCAGTGAGACTTTGGTAAAGGAATGTGATAAAATCAAATCACCTCTTAGCCTCATATTCTGAGGCTGATTGGAGCCTTACACAGTTGCGTTGCTGGGATGATTCAGAGAAAGTTAATGTAATTTGCTGTGTATCACTCCAAGAAACTGTGTTTGTCAGGTTCATATAACAGTGTGAAATGTTCAAGGAAAATGCTTTCTTTAATATTGCTGCCAAGAGTTAGGAGTCAGGAATATAAAGCCATTATGTGGTGGGATCTGCTGATTTTCTAGGGATTTTCCACTAATGGATTTGCACTGAAGTTCTGTAATTGCAAGTAGAATCAAGCCAATAAAAATAATACTTATTTTGGGTCTAATAATAATGGAAGTAGTTAATTTTAATTAACTAAAAGTGGGCATAGCATTGTCTAGAAGTACTTCTTCCTGTGTATCATGGGGATCACAGAGACATATGAAGCTGCTTTCCTAAAAAGCAGGATTTTCTAAGATTTTTTTCCAGTTCTTTCCCTGACGTTGCCATGATTTTGACTTTCTTGGCTTTGCAAAGTGTTGTACTGCCAAATAGTCAGCAGCCCATATATGATCTCCATCATACTAATTCTGTGCTCTGCGTTGCATAAATTATTTCTTCCATTTGATCTTGAAGTTCTATAAATGCCATTTCTGCCAGTTTGATTATTGTGAATCAGAAAGTTTGCATTATTCAGAAATATTTGGGGATTGAGTATTTTGTTGTCTGTTGGGTGTGTCGCGTAAAAAGGCTACGGGTTCTTGCCAGAGCTGTATTTGTTGCCAGCTGCCTCCTGTCACTTTTATTTTATGCTTCAAGAGCAAGACCTAAATAGTCACTCTTTTTGTGTGTGTGTGTGTTAGAAAAGGAATTAACTTCCAATTAATTCCCTCCTTCCTCTGGGATCTACCTGTGTATCCCAAAATGGAGAACAATAAGTTACCTCTGTGTCATTCTGAGTGTCACGTATATACAGCCCACTCACCTCAGACTATTCAGAGACCAATTCTTGTATATATTAATCATATTTTTCTTCTGGCTTATTACAGAAGAGAAAAATATTCAGTTCCAAATGTTAAAATGGGGCACATTTTATTAACATTGAAAGCAGTAAATTATCCCTGCTTATGAAATGAGACTGAGCAATTTCTGCTGAACTCTTCCTGACTTGCCCCTTCACTAGGATACAGTGTTTTCTAATTTCTCAGAGGGCCTTGGTTCCATTAAGGGCGAGAACTGTTTTAAAGCTGTAATGAAAGCCATGCATAGCTTGGAAATTCAAGGAGGGGCAATGCCCTAAATTCTATTTCAGTAGCTCATCTAGAGCTATTTTCAGTTTTATGTTTATGAGGATGTCAATTAACCTAGAGACTAAGACACACATAGAAGAATAAGGATGAAGTGGGTATCATTCTAACACACTGAAGCCAGCTAGTTGGACCTAATCCTTTACAGAAGCTTGATTTACATAAGAAGCCAGCCTGTGTTGCCTAATTTAGTTCTCAAACAGCTTGATGATTTAAATGCTCTTTCTTTTCAATGTGGTGGGACAGGGTTGGTCAAGGTGACAAAAATATTAGAACTAAAAGGAAGGAAGGAAGAAATAGAAGGAAGAAATAAATATGCTAGAAATACATTACCATCAGTTTTATTTCTCTGACACCATTCAGAACCGGTGACTATTTTGGCATGTATGTGCCAAAACTACAATAATAACAGTAATAATGGCAATGCCCTTTGCCAAGGTGAAACTCTGCAATTCAGTATTAGTTTTGTCCCTTTTTTACCTAGCTTGTGCTGGAGTTGGGGACCCAGACAAGGCAGATATTTAGCAGGTTGTTTTCTGTCATGAAAAGAACTCAACATCCAACCTGCAGTGCTGCTTTTGCAAGGATGAAAAGTGACCCTGCCAAGGATAAAAAGAGGAATGAGTGCTACATGTCTTTCTAACTTAAAGGCAGAGAGCAGTGTTCTTATCTGGAAAGAAAAACAAAAGGAAAACAAAAGCCATGTTTGTGAAATCTGCCTCCACTGGTCAAAAGGGCATATCTGCCCAGCTTTATTTATAGATCTTTTACAGTCAATACAAGATGCAAAATCATCACCTGATAATGGCTGTGACTTTCTTTTTTTCCCCACACTTATAATGCCATCACCTCTATTAATTTTTCCCCCTCTTTCCTTCATTTATTGCTTTAGTGCTCCGGGACGACTTCCGCCAGAACCCTACGGATGTGGTGGTGGCGGCTGGGGAGCCTGCAATACTGGAGTGCCAGCCACCTCGAGGGCACCCTGAGCCCACCATCTACTGGAAGAAAGACAAAGTCCGTATCGATGACAGGGAGGAGCGGATCAGTGTGAGTACAGCTCAGGTGGTTTCTTTATCTGTAGACACAGGGCTGAGTGCAGCAGAACTTGCACGGCTTTGTAGCCTTTCCCACAGAGACCCATCATTATTCTTGGCAATTTGCCTCTCTGAGCTTTCCCAAATGAGGGGGGAAGGCTGTTTATTGCTCCTAGTCTGGCTCTCCAGCTTGAACTTCTTTGAGGGTTGGTTTGTAAATCCAGTGTAATGGAGATCATTAGAGCTGGAGATTTGGTCTTGGACGGTGCTCAGTTAGATGAAGGATTCAGTGAATGTCTTTGACCAATGTGGTCTTACCTTTTCTACATCTCAGTTTTCTGAACTGAGAATTTCAGAAGGGTGTTTTATAAGCAAATTCAGTCATATCTATGAGGTGCACAAATAATCCTTGGGAAAACCCCCAACATCTTAGAATGATACCAGTAATGTTATAGTTACTGCAGAAATTTGGATGTGTCTAAACAAAGGCTGAAGTCACACTCTAAAGAATTAAGGTTCCTGAAAGGGAATAAATGTTGAGCAAATGAGTAACACTGGTTGAATTCTGTGGCTGTTCATTTCTTGTACTGAATGAAAAAGGATCCAGCAGAAATATTTAACTTATCAAGTGATTAGAGATAAATCATGGTCTGTGCAAGCAAATGGGATAAATTAAGGGGTGAGAACATGTTTCATTCCTAATTTCTAAATGCTTAGCTTTTCACCATTAATATTTCTTCAATAAAGTTTTATGTTGTATGGAATGATTCAGTGCTGACCTTATTCAACATGGAAGTACTATCAGGAAGCTTGTTAGTGGCTCTGGATACCTGAGGAATTATTCCAAGCCAAAGAATCTGAGCTGTTGCTCTTTGTGGACCAGGCTGTCTGTGCTGGGGTCTGCTCAAGAGTAGAAGAGCAAAGAGTGCAGAGAACTGGCTATCATTCTCTGACTCTCAAGTTTCTTTGGCTAAATTCCCAGCTTATTCTGAAGCACCCCATTGTCTAACCTTTGACACTGTGACTTCACAAGCTGCAAATTTTTACTGTGTTTCTTTCAAGTACCCTGCTCTTTCATTCTGTAAGCACCCTTTATAGCCAAGAAAATATTAAGTGTCAGGTGAATTCCCAGTTTGAGCCAGATTCAGCCTGTTTGCCTCAACAAAAAGAGAAAATCTGTCTTTATTAGTGATCAAAGAAACTGTTCAAACACCAGTAAAATAAAATTAACTAAATAAAACTACATCAAATTGCCTTTTTTTTTCAGAGAGACGTCAAGAGTGCTTTACATTTCACCATGCAAGAAATAAAAGTACTCTGCGCTGCCAAGAGGCAGCAAGAAATGTAATCTTTGAAATGTAAAGAATCTAATAAAAGCCAAAAGAATAAAATCAAATGCAGCTGAAATTAGTCAGTGGGATAAAAATGCATTCTAGAACAGCATAAAGGTATTTAAATATATAAGTAAAAGTATTTAAATATATAAGTATATAATTTTAAAACTATACACATATTTACAAACAAAAGTTTAGGATGCCTTGGTTGTAGAACTTGTTGCCTGAGAAGGTAGCACTTTTTCTGATGTATTTTGTTTACCTGAAGTTAAAATTGATGCTCCTTGTTTTGAAACAGATCCGTGGTGGGAAGCTGATGATCTCCAACACCAGGAAAAGCGATGCAGGAATGTACACGTGTGTTGGGACCAACATGGTGGGGGAGCGCGACAGCGACCCTGCAGAGCTGACTGTCTTTGGTAAAGACACCCCTGCTTTTATTGCTTTTTCCCTACAAATGTTGTGGGCTGAACTTCCCTGGGTGGCTCATCAAAACATGAGACAAAACAAGGTTAACAAAACACAGCAGTATTGCTCAAGATGCATTTCACAGCTTCAGAGGGAGCTGTGATGGCTCAACGTTTTCCTCCTAGGCACATAGTTTCTGTCTGATTGGAGGTCCACAGTGATGTGCATAACCAGAGATGGGAATGCAGGACAGTGCTCTCCCTCACAGAATGGCCAAATGTAATTAAGCAACTTCTAATTCAGTTGACATTGCCTGCTTATCAGAGATTTAGACCAGGATTGCCTATTTAATATTTCCATATTCCCGAGGGGTTGTGGAATCAAACCTTTATAGGAAAGCACAAAAAAACTCACTTGATCAGTAAAATGTCATTGGAGACAATTCCAAAATCAAATTTTTGAATATATAGAGATAACTTCTAGCATTCATTTTTAAGATGACCTGAAACAGCTTTTCATCCTGTATGCCAGGATATCATTTAGATTTTTGATGCTGCTGAATGAATCAAAAATGACTACATTTCCTGTGTGAAAGAGCTTCTAGACCTGATGGGCAAGGCAAGAATTTGGCTTTTAGGAACATTTGCCTCATGGTTAGGGTCCAGAGCAAGAAGAGATTATAACCCAGCCTAGAGCTGGATGCATCCTGCTAACAACTGGATAAATAGCAAAGCCACAAAAATCATGCTGTGGTACATCCTACAGTCCTGGGTTTGTAGGAATTAGTCAAGAGGTTTTGAGCAAACAAAGGAAGATCAATAAGGAAAAAACCCTCGCTGCTAAGGAAAACGTGTCCATGCTGACAAAAGAGAAAGAGAAATGGTGTTAATGTTCCCTCCTGCTATACCCCTTTGATATCCTTGATACAGTACTGAAATTCCAAACAAGACCGTTTGTAACCCCAGAGAGACTTTTAATAGAAATCCTAAGGTCCTTTGTGAAGCAGATGCTCCTGATTTTTTCACCTTCTGCCTAATACAGTGCCCTGGAAAACCCAGTCACACACAATGCCATCTCTGTGTTTGCATGTATGTGCAATTCAATTTCTTTATCCACTTAAAAACAAAAGAAATATATATTATAGGATTCACTAGAAGCAGAGAAAGATTTTTCCTAGACAAGATCCATGAGTTTCTGAGGATTCTGTTTTCCAGCTTTACAAGATTGTAAAGGTTTCCAATCCAACTGGTTTGTTGTGGATTCATGGAAACACGGCTTTTTAAACCAGAGCTATTATACCTTGCAAAAAAAACCCAAGAGAAAGGATCTCTATCAAATTATTATGCCATTTGCAGCCAATCTGTTAAAGTTGTAGCTTTACACAGATGCAAAAGAGACATGACATATCTCCTTCATCAGTTTAAGTACTGCTAATCTCTGGTAATATTCCCTGTGGATAGCAAGCAGATTGCAGTCCTAAACTACAAAGCCTTAAGAAATCCTTAAGAAAATAATTTGTTAAAAAGCACTGAACTGTAGGAATGAAAACTGAAATGTGCATGTAATTTCATATCCTGCAGAGCTATGAAACATATTAGGTTTGTCTTGATATGTAAAATAATACGTAGCCAATTACAATATTCTGATTTTTTCCAGGGTATAATCATAGCAATCAACTTGCAAAATACAATCTAAAACTATTTGGTGAATACTGAACAAAATCAGCAATAAATGAAATTAGATATTTTAATCCTTCTTAATTATGTTAGACTACCTAAAGAAAATAGTATTTAAAATTCCCTACTGCGGTATCTTCTTATTTACATTTCTCCTTCTATCTGGATATTCCCAGATACCTTCCCACCTTCCTTTTTGCTGTGCAAGAGTAGCATGCAGGATTCAGGTGCTCAGGTTATGATCTGCTATCTCACAAGATGCTTTGGCTGTCCTGTGCCCATTCCCTGGCCCTGAAGCTCTGTGCTGGTGCCCTGGGCTCCCTGTAGCATCGTGTCCAGGGTAGTCCTGGTCTGCTCCATACAAAAGGAGAGGACTTGCCCGTGCTTTCCAGCAGCACAAGAGTTGTATTCCCTTCCTGGACATGGCAGCAGCCCATGTGTGAGCAGGGATGTGCACAGTGACTGGAGAGCGTTATCCATGATGTTTCCAGGAAGCAATGTGTCTACTGGACAGTCCAATCACTCTAAGCACGCACAATAAATCCAATAAATCCAGCGACTCTGGGAAACATCAGATTAGCTCTGTGTGTTCAAATTGGCTTCGCTGAACACAGGCAAAACCACCAGGATCATGTGTTATGTCCACAGCCTTCCTTTGATATGACTTACAGGTCTCAGGAACATGGGAATACTGCAAATGTTGAGGGAAAATATGCTAAAATTCCTTATATGCAATTAATGTGCCAGACTTTTAGTGCTTTGAACATATTTGAAAATGCGTTTCAAAATAAAAATAAAGAGATCTTAACTAAGAGACTTGGAAAATTTTCTTACATGACTGGCAAGCCTATAGCTGGTGCTGATTCTGGAAAGGAATGCGTATTAATTAGCTGATTAGTCATGTCTTCATTCCTTTCCCAAATAACAACCCTCCAAACCCTTTCCTCAGAGTGAAGGGAGCCTTAGTAAACACATTCTGTAGGAAAAGTAACTGTTTCATACTAGTTCTCCAACCTTCCCAGAAACCAGCTACTTGTTACTTTTGGCTTTGCAGGTTTTTCTGTAATACCTGAAGTTAACTTCTGCATGTGACTTGTGACAGATCTCTGGCTCCCTGTACAGTAAATTTAGTTTGAGGCATTGCCTCTGGAAAAACTGAGTCAGTGTGGTGGGAACTGGTGGCCCAAGGGGAACAGCATGGAAGCCTAGCCTGAAAGATTACACCTTTCCTGAGTTTAAAAACAATAAAATAAAATGGGCCATAAGAACCTTGGGAAGCAGTAGGGGGAGAAAATAAATTTTCCCATGTGCAGAATATGTCCACTTGGCTGGGTACCCATTCAATAACCTTTACTGAGAGATAGTTATGAATAATACATGTAGAACTTTCACTTTTCCCCCCAAGCTTATTTGCATAGGAAACATTGTTTTCAACATTTAGGCATTCTTAACAGTATACCGGTAGTGTCAATGCAGATTGCATTAGTTTTGTTCCCAAGTCATAATTCTTCTATTAGCAGAAAATTGGCAAGCTTTCACAGTAAAATACCATAAAGATCATATAAGCAGTGCTATCCAAAACTGTGTTTTGAATAGTGACAAAGATGCACTACATTTTGTTAGTCTTCTTTTTCAAGCATTACTGCTAGTTTTTGCCTTTATGAGGCTCCAAGGTGTAATCTTGGAATAAAGCAGAAAGACAGGGTCTCTCACAGAGTCTTAAGTTGGCTTTTAAAGAAAGTTAATAACCTCAGTCCTAATGTTCACAAAAAGAGGCAGCATGGGACTTGATTATTGTGTACACGCTATTCTAAAGGCCAATTTCCAAAGTGTAAGTGATACAAATTAGGCTGCATTGCTTGTGTTTGGGCTCATAGCCCTTGGCTGAACAGAATTAAAACAAGATGCAAAACAGAAACAGTTTAATTCCAATTTGTAAGAAAGCTTTGTTTGTAAATACATAATATGGAGCCATAAATTAAATAAAGAAGGAATTACGCCTTAAGATAATCTTTATCATTTTGTCATGCTACTTCACCGTTCTGAGATAAGTTTTCAAGTTGTTTTAACTGTTTCATGCTCTTTTATTTTTCTTTGCACTTAAAATGGTATGTTTGAAGAGAATGTACAGAGGTGTACCTTGAATATTGATTCTAAAACTCAGTGAAATCAATTAAAGCCTTAGCATAGCAACTTCAAGAGATTGGCATCAAGTGGTGGAAAAAAGGTATATTTAGAAGAACCTCAAAAGAATATAAAGCATAAGTAAGAGGAGTACAAAGATACCTTTAAAAGATATGTCAATTTGGACATATTAAAGATTGTTTTGGATTAATCTTTGTTTTGGATTAATCTTTGATTTTATCTTTGGTATCTGAAGCTTTTTGCAGCTAATATGGTCCTGTGGGATAAAGAGGTATTTTTGTCTGATGCTTGAGGAAGTATTGGTGTTTGATGTTCTGTAGATACTGTCAGACTGAAAGAGAAACCCTAGTTTCAGAAAGAATATACTATGATGACATGGCGTTAGAGGGAAAAAATCCCCCAAATCCCTTTAATGAAGACATTGTGCCCCATTTTACTGTCTTGAGCTCTGCCTATGAGGAAGGCCTTAGCAGAGAGCTTTGACCCATTGTACCCTGTAAAACCTTCCCAGTCATGTGGAAAAATCTACCAAAACCAAGTACACATTCATAGTTCAAGACAGAGAAATCAGCAGCGTGTATTTTGTCCTTCAGATCAAATCTCCTCTTGGTTTTCTTCAAATCCCTGTATTTTCCACTTGCAGTCTACTTGGGGCAGTTTGCAAAAAGCCAGTTTAGCTTTAGAATATTTGTTATCCACAGACACCAAGAAGTTGTTACAGGATCATGATACAGCTCTGAAAAAGCATCTGATTTGGTCCCCAAATTCTGTATGTAACAGTGAGTGAAAAGCTATAATTGACATGATTGTAGATGTATATAAAAGGAAAAAACCTCCAGCAACTGATAATGTTCATTTTACTGCATTTGACTCTTGTTGCTGTTCCACACCTTTACTGCACAAGCTCATCATGCCTTGGGTGCTGCTTAGTGTGTGTAGGAGTTTGAAATGTCCACACAAGTGCTTATTTCTCAGATGAAAAAGGAAAAGTGCCTAAAAAGATGCTGTAGGAGATTGTCTTTAAATATAAAACCACCTGTTTTTGCAATTCTAATTTCATTTATTTGGCCAACTTAGGTAAATTTAGTGAGATCGTAATATCCTGTCTCCTTCCACGTGTTCTTTTTTGACAGAGAGCTTTACTTCATTCAGATCACATTACATTTAATGAAATATCTATGCTATTGACAGCATTCCAAAGTGAAACTTACTTCCAACCATCTAATGTTTCTTTTTTTTCCCTTTTTAATCAGAATGCTAAAGTGAAAAAAGCTTTTATTTGTAACTTTTATTTGCTACTAAATCCCTCCCCCAAAGCCTTTTAATTTGTGTTTTAATACTCTTTTTAGAACACAAAAAAAAAAACCTTTTAGAAAAATGATGTCTTCTCTCCAGCAAAGACAGAGAAAACAAGAACAATTCTAAATCAGATTGAGACTCTACATTATGGGGACCATCAAATCCTTCACTCTAGCAGTTGCCTCAGCAGAGAAAATATATTAAGGTAGTTAGGATCATTTTAATTCGATTGAGGCCCCATATATGGCTGTCTAACTTTTTGAGGAACAGGGAAAGGGCAATAATACCTCTGAAGGTCATCTGAGTCTCTCTAATAGACTGTGATTCTCAGACCAATTGTTAAATATGGGAAAAATTGAGTTCTGAGGTTAACTTGTGTCAGCACCCAGTGCAAGGATAGCATGTATCTTTGAACAGGCTAGGTTCTGTAGGTTTCCTCGCAGCACATACCTCAAGCACTGCAATAGATTGTAGGTGTGTGTCCAGATTGCATTAACAATCCCCTTTTATAACTGCAAGCAAAGTTTATGCTGAAGTTATAAAGGTCACCCTAGTAATAGCATGACTGGTTGACATGACATATAACCATGACCTATTTTATAGTTCTCTTCAAAGATTTTTAATATTCATCAGAGAAAGTCTGGGAAGTGGGTACTTTATTTACTCAGTGAAAGCTTATAAAATAGCTATATTAAAATTTTTTTATATGCCTATGATTTTAATTTATCACCCTTTCTTGTTGTTTCTTAAATATATTGTGTTCTAGATGCTGTTGACAGAGTAACAATGTTTAATTATACCACAAGGCTTTATTTATGGGCAAACCATTTCAGAAGAAAAACTATGAAAAAGATTTTTTTCCCCCCAAGATTAGCTCTGAAACTAAATTTGACCTGGCTGTGCAAAGAAACCTTCTTTATTTAGCATGCTTGGGCAAGCAGCACTCTGTCTCCTGAGAGATTAACATTGTAAGCAAGTTATGCAGGTGACTCAAATCCAGTTAATCTCACATAAAGAATGTTAATTGCATTGGCAATGGCATTCACTCTGATCACTTTATAGCTGTATAATTAGCTATTGGACATATTCAAGGGGTTTTCTGAGTGATACAAATACAGGAAGCAACATGAGAGATAACTTGTTCTTTCCTGATTCACGCTGTGCAAAATGCAGAGGTGATGGAAAAATGGAAGCAGCAGTTGTTAGTATTTGCATGTCCTTGCTAACTGGGCTCTGCCCTTATATAACTATTTATTTGCTAGCAACTTCTTAAATGTTTTTGAAAATATACGGTTTTAGAAGCTGATATGAAACAAATGTGTGTGTATTCTCCGAAATTGCCTTGATGCGGCATCCAGTGATTTACCTAATGACCTCGGGGCCATTTACTTTCTCCTCAGCTGGGTTCTCCTCAAAATGAGACAGGAATTTATTTTCTCATCTCCTGTATGGGAGAATTTACAGCCACAGGTAGCAATTTTGTAACTATGCACATGCTAATTTCTTAGCTGTTTTGCACGCAGCTTCTGTAAACGTGGTCTAAAATGGTTTTTGTATGCAGACCAAGCCAGTGTACAGACACACACAGAGTTATTTAAATTCAATGGGCATGAACCAGGGCCTCTAAATCACCAATTAGAATGCTGATCTGGATCTGAATTTCTTAGTTTAGGATCATGTCTTGAAAAACAAATGCTGAAATGAAGAGGGTATTTTGTATGAGATCAGAGCAGGCGTTGGTCTAAGCTTTTCTTAGGAGACAAGTTGTGAAAAAGGTACTGTTGCAAACTTGCAGAGAGTGTCAGTAACATATTCCCTTCCAGATTCACATAGTTACAGATGGGCCAAGTACATTGCTTAGTATTAAGATTAAGAAATAATTGTTGTGGTTTTTTTCTTTTTTTTTTTTTTTTTTTTTTTTAATC
>VZRX01009742.1:149391-207430 GCA_013398075.1 Notiomystis cincta | reverse complement strand
AAGAATAATTTGTTTTGGTTTTTTTTTTTTTTTTTTTTTTGCTTTGTTCAGTTTTAATAAATTTATCAAGTTAAAATGGCTTTATCAAAAATTTTTCATTCCTGACTGGAAAAGAAAAAATTTAATTGACAAAATAATTCACTCCTCTGTAAGAATGTTGGAGATCTTGCAGTTTGGAGGCAAAGGGTATAATTGGAGTGAAATGGGCAAGGATTCGAAGGAGAGGAATGAAAGAAGCTTTTTATCCTGAGAAATGCAGGTGCCTCATCCTGAATATCAGGTACTTGTCGAGAACATGGTGGGAAATAGCTACACAGCACCAGAGATGTACTTTTTTTTTGGTTTCTCCAGAGAATTTCCACTGAATTTAGCCAAATATGTACCTACCAAAAAAAAAATAAAATAAAATAAATAATAGAGTCATCAGTTCATACGCCAGAGAACCCATGAATGCAGATCTGGGCAGCATTTTCCTGTATCTCCACTGTGTTCCTGCTGCTGCCACTCTCCTGGGAGGGTCCTTGGGTACTTCAGCTGATTTTTCTTGTGTTAAGTTTGTGGATAGGCTGTATTTGGGTGACCTGGGGAAGAGGAGCTCCAGTTCAAGTGCAGACCAAAAGTGGAGAAGAGTCAGTTTGCTGTGAGGTACAAAGAAGGGAGAGACATGGATAGTTGGAAGGGGAACTGGACTTGTGAACTTGTTGGGTTCCAGGTGTGAAAAGTGGTATTTCTGAGCTAAAAAAAAGACAGATTGACTAAGGAAACAGTCAGCAGCTGGATATGGCTTGTACACAGACTTAAAATGGGAAATCATAAAGTTTTCAATGTGTGAAGAGAGGCTAGAAATGAATTTACTTGCCCAAACATTGCTGGAATCTGCAGATCCTGGGCAGGAATAGGAATAGGACAAAAGCAATGGCTTGAGGAGAAGAATCTTTGCCCGTTGGACATGCTTTTATCTCTGTCATCTGGAAGAGTGCTATAGATTCCTGAGCATGTCTGTTCTTCTGCTGACAAAATATGTTTTGCCCTGCCAATAGGTTTCCCTGCTAATTTGGAATTCCTGTGTGATGCTGTCACTCATTTACATAATTACTAACAGGTGGTTTTGTGTTCCTCATTTTCTGACTGATACTCTGATTTGTAAAAGTGGTGAACACCTTTTTGTCTGCAGTTGAATTAATGGAAGCTAAGCTTTGAACTCACAAAATTAATGCTTAATTTCCACCCAACTCCCTCCCCCCCTCCAAAAAAAAAAATTAAAAATTGGCAGTTCTGTGGGTCAGGTTGAGCAGCAAAATCTAGCAGATACTTTTTACCTTACTTTCTAAGATCTCTATCATACCTCAGAGAGGAGCTATGAAAATAAGTGAGTTGATTATAAAGCATTAAGATAGGTGTAATAGAGGTCATGAGGAAATTAATAATTCTGTCTTTGAAGTGAAGTTTGAGTATTAAGACAGGGGCCACCCTCTAAACCAACTAAAGCAAAATCTTAAACACCTGCTCATTAAATGAATACTAACAATCTGGAGATGTTTGGGGGAAAAATAGTGTGTGATCATATAATTGCCATCAGTCCCATAAGGCATCAGAAACAGAAAGGAAATGATTAAAAGACATGCAGACAGCCTTAATTCTGTCAGTAAGTGTGGCCTGCTTGATTCTGCAACCTTATTAATGTTCTTTTAACTTTTTTAAAAAATTATTTGCATATAATAATCATGCATAGAAGCCTATAAAATTAGCTCTGTAGTTATCAAGACAAACTGCCCAAGTCAGAATCTGGTATTGCTTGCATCTGTGTGAATTTTGAGTGGCATCATATCCCTTAACTTGCTGAGAGTGAAATGTGAAACATAGTTTTAACTGTCTTTATGATCAATCCCTGTCTTGAGTGGAAATACTGTTTCATGTAAACCCAGCCTCATAATGGTTTGACTAACATAAATAGTTTATGACAATATAAGTGTGGTACAGCTGAGAGGACAGAACAAAATTTGTGCAGTCCAAAGGCAACTTGGAAGCTAACCCCAGTGATATCCTTTCAAATGAAATTACCGGTACTTGGATTTTGTACCAGTAGAACTGAGATCAGACTGTGCCTCTGCATCTGGATTTTAAGCAGGCCTGTACAACATTATGGTGATTAATATTATTTGTAGCTGTGCAGCCTAACATAACAAGGGTAAACAGAAGTTCTTAGTCAGACCTTAATTTGGTTTTCCATGGTGAAGTTGGCAATGGGGATCAGGGAAGCTCTGTCCTGTGCACAACAGCTCTCAATTGCCTGAGGTGCGTAACACAGAGTTTAAATTTTCCTCCGAAGCGTCAAGATATTGATCACTGCCACGGGCAGGCTGACTCCACTGGCAGCTCATGTCCTGCTGCAGCAGGAGCTCCCAGCTCAGGCTCCATTTGTGCAGTGCTGCAGAGCCACAGCGTTTCCAGGGAAGGGCATGGCCTCAGAGGCCTCTCCGCTGTCCGGCAGGTGGCCGGTCGGTCCTGGCCCAGGCTGCCTTCTGGTGGCTCTTGCTGGAGGGTGGGATGGGACAGCCCCTGCCTCTGCAGCCTGGCAGCCCTCCTCCTGGCTCTTTATGCACATCATCAGTTCCACTTGTCTGAATTTGTGGAGCTCAGCCTCCTTTCTGTCTGATGGATGGGTAAGCAGCGAGATGCTGAGAAGTCAAAAAGCGTTCTCTGACTCACTGTGGAATTTTAATGTCTCTTTCAAGAGCGGCCCACGTTTCTCAGGCGACCGATTAACCAAGTTGTGCTGGAGGAGGAGGCCGTGGATTTCCGGTGCCAGGTGCAGGGGGATCCCACGCCCACAGTCCGGTGGAGGAAAGATGACGCGGACTTACCGAGAGGAAGGTGAGAGCCACGTTCACTTCCAGGTTTCAATTGTTGCACAATGCTGGAACCCATCCCTACTGCTAAGAGTTTGGTCTTTGACATTGTGTCCAAGATTTATTTCCCACATTGCTGCCCTTTTGGCACTACAAATCTTGTTCCAGAGACAGCTGTGCAGGGAGACCCAGCCTGGGTGAATTGTCCATATAATGGATTCCCGTGGAGGAGAGAAAAGTGATGTGTAGGTGTTGTGAGCACATGGGTATTCAGTGAATTTATTGGAGACAGTAAAGATGTTTTAGGACTGTAATAGTGGTAGTAGCCTTCAGAATGATGTGCTGATACCAAGAGGGAGAAAACTTGGCAGGAAAGTTGCTCTGTTGCACTGGCAAGGTGAATTACAGGCAGAGCACGGTGGGCTTTGCTGGCTCCTTGGTTCATGTCTATTAAGTTTTGGAGAGGAACCTTCCTCCTGAGGAAACAAAAAGCCAGACTAGCAGAAGTGTAAAGCAGAGCTGAAATCTGGAACAGGCCCCCTGTGTTCAAGAAAGATTAATTTAGTCTGGAACAAACAAGGAGAAAATTTTAGTGAGCAAGGGAAGGGAGTAGCTCCTGCAAAAGAGTTTTAAATTAGTTTGGCTCCTTTCAGCTAACAGGGCAATGTTTGGTCCTCATTTTCTGGAACTCTTTCTTGTTTTGATGCTGAAACATTATTTCATTAAAAATCTCAACATGGAAATAGCTCTGGGAACAGGAATTAGAACCCAGGTCTCCATAACCCAAGTCCTTCTGGCACTATGAGTCCTGATTTATTTTTGCGGTTTTAATTTTAGCAGTGGACATGAATAGGGCCCCCCTTTTTTTTTTTTCCCACCGTAGTTGATCTTTTCCATGAGTTGAATATACTAATGGAAAAACACATAATCTAGGAAAAACCAATTCTAGGTAAGTTAGACACATATGTGCATATGTGTACATATATATATATAAAAATAATTTTCTTGCAATTTAAAACAAATTAAAAAGTGACAAAGCTTTTTTACTGATTATAGTCATAGATGTGTATGAATGTAATATATAAAATACTATTTTCAAGAGAAGACTTTTGGGTGTCAGGAAGGATTTTTCTCTTTGCTTGCTCTTTAACTATGCATTGTAGAGTAGTCCACAATGAATATATTGTATTTCTGTGATTTATTCTTGCTTTTGTGCTACTTCTGTTGTTTTAAATCATAAGCAGAAGTAATGGATGATGAACCCACAGTGTCTTTGGTTAGATTGCACTTCTATTAGATATTTTTAGTGACTGTATCTCTTCATTTTCTCCAACATCTGCACTTCAGAGGCAAATGCCTCCAATAGTCAGCAGTTTATGCTTTCTATTCCATAATTTTTTATTTATATAGCACAATATATGAGCATATCTTCACTGTCCAAAAAGTGGCAATTCCCAAACCGTGCTGCATGATGCTTAATCAAGGAAGGTAAACTTGGAACTTCTAAAACAAAAGCTATTGTTTTTTTCTGGATTTTTTAATACCAGCAAAGAAATTGTACCACGTATAGTCTGAATGAATGGATGGATGATAAAATTATGATATAGAAATGTTATAAATTAAGAAAAGAATGTCAAAATGGTTCCTCCTTGTTGAAATGGGAGGGTTTGCTTTTTTTTTTTTTTTAGGTAAAAGACAAATTAGCTTTCAGCTTCTGAGCTCCTATATTTTAAGCATTTTAACATCTACAGTGAAACATAAAGCCCTCAAGGATTTCCCTTTGTTATTCTTCCTACATGCATAAATACTTCTAAGCAGATCTGCGAGCGATTTGTCTTATAACTTTCAATATCAATTTCCTGTTTCTACAGTGAACGATGTTCTTTGCACATCTGTCTGTTTTCGTTTTTTCAATAATTTCATTTTGGCTTCATCCCTAGACTGCAAGACAATTATAGTAGCTACCTGTTTCAACAATTACTGCAGAGTTTTTAATGTGTCTGTTGTTAATTCAGCTTTCAAAAGTGTCTAGTTCAGTGACGACAAAGTGGGACAAACTGAATTTTTGTATGCATTTTCTTTCTGTAATTTGCTCCTGGCAAATGCCAGAATCAGTGATAGTGGATCCGTAGTCTTTCAGAAATTCTTTTATGTTTTTTCCACCTTACCTTGTTTTATATTTTTTTAGTGATCCATGCAAAACCAAGGAGGAAAGTAATCCCAGTGATTTCTGGTGCCAAATATGAACAGTATTGCTGCACCAATTGGCATGTTGAATAATAATTGGAAAATAATTTCAGGCTGTTAAATCCTAATCATAAAGGTCCTTGATGGACTGTAAGCATCTCCAATTGCAGTTGGATTAAATGAAAAAAAAAGAACCAACCCAAAACTTCTAAATAAATTATTATGTTTTAAAATATGACTCTTTATAAAAAAATAATTTGGCTATTTGTTGTATTTTCTGTATAATTACCCATGGATATATGAATAACCATGATTTAAATCTGAGAACAGATAGTTTATTCTGACAATGCAAAACTTCATTCCCAATTTCAGTTGTTTTGAAGTGATGATTTAAACCAGCTATTATAATTTGTATTTTGAATTCAAAACCTTGAAGTGGTTCTTTGAGTAGCAGTTTTTAAAACACCTGGGAAACACGGGTTTCACTAGTGGTCAAAGGAAGTTACTTGTCCAACATCCTGTGGACCTGACTTGAGATTTCAGACTGTGATTTGTATCATTGAGCTCCTCTGTGTATGACTGGGAAGGAATTAAAAAAATTATAAATACTAGGTGAAAACACTACTGTGAGTAATGTATGATAGCTGTTTTCGTAGTTCTTTAACATCACTGTGATAAAGAATTATTTATATTCTTCAGTCCTTAAAATACTTGTTAGAGCCTAAATTGATCCCAGCAAATGAATATCTTGGTGATTTAAATGATGTTACTACACCAACAGGGAGAATCAAAACCCAGTGTGAACTCTGGGGTATGTAAAGCCTCTTTACAAAAGCTGTCCACTTCAAGTCAGTGACCCAAGACTGAAATGCATTGTGAATCAAAGGTAGAGGCACATGGTGTATATTTTATTTTAATTACTCTAAAAATTCAGCCTCACACCACAGCCTCCCCAGTACACAAAGGCTGGGGAATAGTTAATCAAGTATGACTCATGTCAAACCACTGGAGGTGAACAGGATATTGTGGGGTCACCAGTCCTGTGCCTTTGGCTGCAATATGAGGTTCACTATTTCAGGAGTAGAGTTTCTTCTCAGTATGAGTGACACAAGGACGTGACACAAAGATTGTGCTAAAGTGACTCTGACAGTTGTGGCCATGCATAATGTTTAGGAACTACTGAAAATTAAATAAAATTTGTCTCTATGCATTGAAATTTTCTTCCAGACACATGTTCAGGTATCTTTGCCTTTGATGTCTGCTCAGCAGAAATAGAGATTATACTTTCCTTCCAAGGAGCTGATGGTCTCCTGTGTGGTAGGGAACTCAATATGGCCTGGATCAACTTTTCATTCATCTACTTTTTAGTCCTGGTAACAGGAAGAGAATGACATTATTTGAGAGCCTACAGCATGAGAGTGGCAGATCTATGACTAGCAATTTAATAACATTTGAATAAGGTTTGTACAGTGTTTCATGTCTTCAAATTTTCTAGCGAAGCCGAGGAGAGCAGCTGCATGGTCTGTAATTACAGAGCAAGTAATAAGTACTTTTTTTTTTTTAGGAAGTGAAGAGATTTTCAATTACAAGTCAAAATTTATGACACACTATAATAACTGTTTAAACCTTTTATACAGAAGAAGTTAGCAGTGCCAGCTCTTCGGGAGAGTGAGGTTAGCTCAGCAAATGTATTTTTCAGTTGCCTTAAAAATGACTGAGTAGCAATCACATAGGCCTTTTTTTGCATTCCAGCCCAGAACAGCTGTTTTAGCTCAGTAAATACATCTTTAATGAAATTACAACCTGCTCTTTTAAGTTGCATTTACAGGCACTGTCTGATTAGATGGATATTGTACTAGAGATGAAAAGTGGCAACTGCACCAGCAGGAAGAGGTATTTGTTTTATGTACCACCCACGCAATGGGAGTGTGGGCAGAAAAACTAAGAGTGATGCTTCAGAAGGAAAGTGGGGTGTGGTTTACACAAGGTATATTGCTAAGTGTTAAGAGATTGTAGGTTATTAACTGAAACAGAGCAGTGACACACAGCAGAGAAAATCATAAACAGCACAGTAAGCTTTCTTATTTGCTGAAGATTAGGAACATTCATGAAAAATTATTTGGGAATAAGCATTCTTAAAGCACAGAGTTAATATGTTCTAAGATATGTGTCAGCTGCAACAGCACAAGCCTGTGTAGGTGTTAGTTTTGCTATGTTTTTAAAACTGGCCACTTTTTTTTTTCTATTCATATGCATAGCTTGGGCAGAAATGCTATCTGTCACACTTCTGATAGAACTTACTGAAAAAGCACACCTATAATTTCTCTGCTTTCCTCCATGGCTTCTCATGAGCTCAAAATTAAGAGTATAACACAACATTTTAAAAATAACTTACTGTCTTCCACGTGCAAATCTTTGACAGGGATTTAAACACAACCAACAGCAAACCTAATGAATTCAGAAAAGCTGGATTTTTAAAGAGGAGATCCAGAAAGAGCCTGAGAGCCAGAAAAGTTTTGCATATGTATTTCTCCTTCTCCATTCTGATGGGTTGACCCTGGCTGGATATCAAGTGTCCCTCAAAGCCTTTCTGTTATTCCCTCTCCAGCTCTACAGTGGGCAGAAAATACAATTGAAAGGCTTATGGGTCAAGATAAGAGTGTGGAGAGATCACTCATCAGGTAGTATCATGGGCAAAACAGACTCAGTTGGGAGAAAAAATTAGTTCAATTTATTATCAATCTAATCAGAATAGGCTAATGAGAAATAAACCCAAATCTTAAAAGCACCCTCCCTCCATGTTCTTCCTGGGCTCAAGTTCACCCCAGTTTTCTCTACCTGCTCCCTCATGGAAGTGCTAGGGGACAGGGAAAGGGGATTGTGGTCACTTCATCACACTTTGTCTGCCACTGCTTCTTCCTCAGGTAGAAGAGTCTGCTCCCATGCCTGGAGTTCCTCTTCCCCTCCTTCTTCACTGTCCTTGATGTCTGCAGAGCCACTGCTCTCTCCTGAGAGCTTTGGTGGGCACCTTGCACATGCCCACCACATGGTGGTCACAAGATAAGGCTCTGGAAGCAAGAGAGACAGTAATTTTTAAGAACAAACAGTGGCACTCTGTAATTCCATTTATATTCTGTGGGTAGGATAGTGAGGTATTTAACTACAGCCCCCTCTAGATACAACCAAGGGGAGAATGACCTTTCAATGAAATATGAGTTAATAACACTACAACGCTCTGTGCTTTGTTCGAGTTAATATCTCTGCAGATTGTAACAAAATGCAGTCTAATGTGTATTGAAAATTAATTAGGGTAAAGAGTGTGTTTTAGTAGTGTAATGAATATAATCTTTGGTTACATCAGCAAATTTCTGTTGCAATTAATAACAATTAACGGTTTTAAATAAAGGGTCGGGGGAAAAGGATGTTTTTCATATTAGTTATATCACGTGTACTATTTGTCATCTCGGGTTAGATCCTGCATGATTTACATGCCCATCTTTTTTTTTCCTTAAGCTAAAGCATTATGGAGAGATTAAGTCCCTTTATGAGGAGCATAGGGGAGAAGATTGGATGTTCTTAATAGCTTGTCAAAAGGGGATGGTGAAAGAAAGGGATTTAATATGGTATTTGCATCCTTACATACATCTGGAGGCAGCAGAGGAGGTTTACAGAGGGTGTTGTTGTAGATGTCTGGCACAGAGAGAGCTTCTCTGTAACTTTCAGAATCCATGGGGCACAAGTGAATACCAGCAGATCTCAGCCAAGTGCAGCATAAGCATCTTTTCAGCTGTTACCTTGAACCATTTGAGGAAACTTCTGTAAAACCAGAGATATCATTTAGAGACAGAGAGGCAGTGAGGGGTAAAATGGATGCAGAGGTTGGTTAATTTCTGTATTTCTGTACCCCAGTGATGGTGGGGTGCCCCCTCCCTTTGCACTTGTGGTTGAATATCCCTTTTCTCTGATTGCAATTTTGGCTGTCACTGATCCCTTCCTGCTCTCTAAGTGGAAATATGTTCCTTTATAGTTTTATGAGGAATACATGCCCAAGTGAATGTGTAAATGAGAACATTTTTTTATGTTTTAAATCCCTCAAAACTTGACACTGAATAAAGTCATATAATTGCATTGTCCCACAGTTACCCCAGAAGTTTATAGTGTAACCAGGAGTTGTCTGCCATTCCATTTGTCTAAAATATTAAATGCTGTGAGCAAAAGTGGTAGATGTGTGGCTCTGCTAGACTGATCAGCAGAGAAACAGTTAATAACATTGACATTTAAATTGGCTTCATGTTAAGTGTCAGTTCTCACCACAGAGCTGAAGAAGAGCTATTGTTTCAGCCAGTCTGTTTGCAGATTCATGAAAACAGTCTCCAGTTGCTTACATAAGGGTCAAGGTTGGAAAAATAGCTTTACAACTCTATGGACAGCAACCATAAAGGAATTCTGTCAACTAGCACTCCTGCCTGCATGTTTTCTCTTTATGCTGTGTGAACTATTGGTGATCTATGAAGTGATCACTGACAGTGCACTAGAAACAGTGTTGTCACAGGACAACAAGAATGTTCTTATTTCTTTTTACTTTTTCTGCATCCTAAAATAGTTAAATTTCAGAGAACTAATGAAGTCACTAGAAGAGTTCAGAAACAAAATTTAATGCTAGATGTAGTTGCCTCGAACATGGGTTTATATGAATTTTCCACTCTGAGAAGGCTGCAGTAAAAAAATAGTCTTGCAGGAAGGGGACACAGTAAAATTTAATGTAGAATTTCACTCCAAATACTCCTACTAGTGCTTAAATATTTCTTTAGTATCAAAAAAAGCAAAGTATACTAAGTAAAAGCTTAGTAATCACATGGTTTGTATATTGTATTTATAAATTTTAGAATATTAAGGTAGCCTTCTTTCTATTATCAATTTATTAATTATTAAAATAATAGAATTAAAAAATGAAGATCCTTAAATATGCTTTTTTTTTTCCACAAAAGCCTCAGGAAAACAGGGGGGAGGAAGCTGGTAGTTATATTCAAGTGGGAATAAGATTCAAGAGCTCTAACCACTGGTGCTACTGGAATGTTTGGCCTGCAGGGATTTCTTCTCCTTTAATATTTCTCATCTCTTCGTGGGATACACAACTTTCCATCTCAGTTAAAAACAAATTAACTTACAATGTCAGTGAAAACACTTCAGTGGTAAAGTTTTAAATCTAAAAATTGTTTCAAGTTCCTGTCAGTAAGTTCTATGTTGATAATTGCTTAACTAGCAAAATTTACTTTTTAAGAATATGACTTCTGGCTCAACTGCAGTATTGAAGGCACTTTCATTAAAACATTAACATGACTTCATCTTTAATTACCACTTCAAGGTTGGTTACTGATTCAAAATACAGATTAGGAAATATTTCATTTCTCTGACAAGTTCATAGTAATCATTCATGCACTTAAGGCAAATAATAACAAACAGGCAAACACAAATTCTGTTTATTTCAAACTATTCATGATCTCCATGCTCACGTTAAAAAAATGCAAGTTTAGTGAGTGCATGATGCCAGTCTGGGCTCAGATCTTCTTTGTTCCAGTCCTTGCAGTGACGTCTCAATTTTTCAAAGGCTGAAATGGAGGAAACCAGGTGACTCTGAGCATCAAAGGTACTTTTCTGAGGGATGAATTTATAACATATAACATATGCCCAAGGGCCTGGTAAATGTGTCTCATCTGTGAGGGAACGGAGAACTCCTGGTGACGGGAGGATAGGTCTCCATGCCAAGTCATTACAAGGTCTCTAGATCATACTTCCACCGACGCTCCAGTTTCTGAAATGTGGAGCTCTGTCTGGAACTAAAATCAAATCAGAAGCCCATTTTGGGTCATTATCCTGTGGTAATTCCCTATGACTACACTTCTCTGTGTAAAGATGTAGAGGTAAAGGATGGAACCTGCATAAGTTTAGGTAGGATTTACCAAGTCGTTGATTCTCAGACATATGTTTTGTTCTTAACTGCTGTTTGTTTCCAAATTATTTCACAGGGAATAAAAAACCTGTCTCAATTTTCTTTCTTGGTTCTCTTCTGAGCACATGATTTTGTGAGAGAGTACACATTTTTTATGTGCAGTCACACCTGTCTGTTTGCCTGTAAGAGCAGTACTGTGGAGTGTAATGCTTCTAGATAATTTGGAAAATTTCCTTGGACACAGGTACGGTTTCCCAATGTTGGCCCAGTAACTGTAACAGCTATACACATATTTTATGAGATTTAGACCATTTTATTGAATGCCTTGCTTTAAAACACAGTGCAGTGTGGGTTTCTGTTTTATATTATTGCAATTGAGAGTGTCTACTCTTAACAGATACAAATAATCTGCTGATCACAACCCATAAGAGGTTTTGGACTAAAGCAGAACCTGTGTCAGCATAACTGAAGAAAAATTACAATAGTGAATAGTAGCCTGTGTCACACAGCTCTTTTCCTGGTTTGTCATATAGAATAAGGCCAATGAACCCTTTTATATGACAGCTTGCATACATGCCTCACACAAAGAAATTCAAAGTAATGTAACGTTGTCTTCTGCCTTTCTCTGGCATGAATGTCAGAGCCAAAAAATAAATGGGAATCTGGACATGTAGATGGGAGGAGTAGCCATCCTGTCAGCACCTTGGAGATAGCTCCCTGGTAGCTCAGTTTATCATGACTGTAAACACTGTCTTAGAGCCACCCAGCAAAAAGCAGCCTTGATTTCAGGGGCACAACAAAATAATCTGAGACCAGTGCACACAGATATATACAGAGCTGTCACTGATTCAGGTCTTGCTAGAGAAAGAAAACCTGACAGTCCTTTATCTTTCCCCCAGAAAGCTGTTACTCATACAGGTTTGGGCTTCTTTCTTCTTCCACATATCAGTGCATGGGATGGAAGAGAAAAAAACTCAACTTGTGTCAAATATGCATTGCCAGCAGGCATGGAGGCTCTCCCTTCTGCTGCTGGATCACACAAGCCTGGAGCAGGTAGCAGCTCACACTTCCCATCTCACTGCAGCTTCCCTCTGGCTCCCTCCATCTGGCACAGGGAGTGCAGGAGCCAGTGAAAAGCTGTGGCACTATGCTGGGAGCTGAAGTGCCAGCACCACAAAACAGAAGTGGAGACAGAAGCTTAAGCCTCCTTAACTACCTCCTGTTTACCCTGGTTTTGGCCAGTAGCATCTCTCTATTTGGGCTCTCTAATCATTGATGTTGTGAGCAATCTTGAAGCTTTGTGCATGTTCTGCAAAACAGTCTGGCAAACAGGCAAAAGAAACTAAGAGCAAGGTCATTTTTGTGCTATCTCTTAAAAAAAAAAAAAAAAGGCATGCCTACAATGTGTACCTACAAAGATTTTAATTTATTATTTAATATTTTTTATTTAGAGGAATTTTTTAGATGAAAATATACACCTGGTATAAATTAATATAAGTTTTTTGAGGCCAATGGCATCAGTCTTTAACCATTTACATGTGACTTTTTCCTCTTGCAATATGCCCTTAGCAAGAAACAAGACTTTTTGAGTTGGATTTGTTGAATTCAGCAGTGTGTTCTGTGAAATTTAAAATACACTGCTAAAGCAAGAACATCCTTTTATTACCAGTTAGGCCTACTTGGATATTTAAGAATGTAATGACTTCAGCTGCAGATGCATTTTTGCTATCTCTGCATGTTAAAAACAAAAGAGGTGCATTTATTTTTATGCATAGCTGCATGCACATTTTTGAAAATATGGAAACTAGAGGTTCTGAAAAGCACTGTGGAAAATTTATATCAAATGAAAAAAAAATTGTTAAATCTCTCTAACTTCAGTAATTTTTTCTTTATTTTTCTTTTATTTGATATTCATGAGGAAGATTGATGGCTGAGTATGAACAGATACACTTTCGAGTGTGGGGAGAAAAATTCCAACTGTGACAAAACCAGTTCAGTTCAAGTTTATTCTTAGATGCTTAAGTTGATACATGAATTCAACCTCAGTACATTAATTTGTGATACTTAAAAACAGTTAATGCGTTTTCTTTTATTTGCTGTTTGCCTGAGCAGATGGTAATGGTTTTGACACAATTCGGTTTTTTATTTTTCTTCTTTTCTTTTCTTGAAAAAGACAAGGCTCTTTTTCCCACTTTGTCACAGCTGGTTACCAATCAATCTCAATTCACGGTACAGTGATGATAGCACATGTTGTTCAGGGGCCAAATCTGATTGGGTTGCATTTTCAGCAGTGTTTCATATCAAAAAAAAATTGTGTCTGTATGGCAGTGACTGTCAGCACACTATTGTACAACTGTCATTAATCAAAACTAGCAACAATGAATGCATTCATATGTGCCAGAGACTGCCAGATTTCACTCAAAATCACCCAATTTCTATTAGAATTTCCTCACCAGCAGTGTTTTCTCATGTGCCTCTTGTTTCTCTTTCTTTTTTCCTTGCCAGTCCCCTGCCAGCCCCTTCCTTTTCGCTTAATTAAAGGCAGACCTGCTCTATTATTTGTAGAACAGAAATTATGTAACGTGGTGCCCAAAAGTGGCTGGTTTTTATCTGGCACAGGCTCACTGGCTGTTTAAAAGACCTCTCCCAGCTCAGTCTGATGGCTGAAGTCTAAGCTGAACCGAAAGGTTAAGCACCTCCGAATGTTTAACAAAGAGAAGTACTTAAAATCAATTAGATGTCCATAAACATGTGAAACTGATGTCTGACACCCCATGGTCTCAGCTCAATGCTGCATTAATTGGCTTGGAGTCAGCAATATTTGGGCAATATGTCACAAGTTGTTTCTTGATGCTGCACATATTTTGAAGACATTGCCTTCTTCATGTGCTGGCAATGTTAAGGAGCAATTTAACCATTGCACCCTGGTTTCTGCCATTCCATCATCAATCCAGGAGCCTGGTAAATGCTGTCTGTGGTTGGTATTAGCAGAGAGGACCCTGATCCTCATTCCCAAATATTCAGTAGCACTAATCCACATAAGAGTTAACTTCCACAGAAAATGAGGTGAAAACATCTTGCTATGGGGATATGGGGCTCTAGGACATAGAGGAGACAAGGCACTGTTCAAGGCTGAGCAGGTGGATGCTTGAGAAATTGAAATGATGTTCAGTCTTCACTCCATGTTATTTTGTTTGTGCTGCTGTGGGTCAGGCTAAAAGCCAGTTTTCCTCCTCTCTCCTTCCTGTCTGCTTCATCTGCCGAAGCTCTCCGCTGATCCGTGGTGGCTTCTGGGGACAGCGCGGGTGGAACAGATGACTGAGGGGCAGCGTATCGGTACTGCAGGACAGCAGATGGTTCCAGTGCCCCACGGGTCCATCTATGTATGAATCTAATTGCTAGATGGCACGTTCTGTCAGGGTGGTCCAAAAGTATGGCCTGCTGCAGAAGCAGACTGGGAGAGATGAACCTGTCCTTGAAGTAATTGCTAACTGGACCGTGACAGTGCCATGTTTACGCCACCCTCCGTTGGGTGACCCGAGTGGGAGCTGGTGGCTGTAGCCACCGCCCTGCGTCCTGGCATGCCACGCAGCTGGCTCCTGCGCCCAGCAGCCTTGGCACAATGTGCATGATTGGCAGGTGCAGGGATAAAGGCTGCCGGAGCCTCCAAGGCAGCTGGCTGGCATGCCGGCACCAGCACATCCGTGACAGGAAGCAGAGTGAGTCAGCTGCAGCCCACAGCACACTGGAGCTCCCTGTCCCAGCCTGCCTGCATCCCAGTTCAGGCAGCCCCTCACTCAGATACAGTCCTGCTGCCTGTTTGCTCTCAGCATCGTTAAGTGAAACACAGGGATGTTATCTGTTGTATTAAAAATTAAAAAAAAAAATCAACTACATAGATGGCTAAGTGTTGCTCAGCTTTATAGCCCTGATTCCAATATCCAATCCATATTTATATTACAACTGATCTTAGTTTCCTCATCATACAGGAGCTGAATACAAATTTGTATTTTCAGTCTCCTAGAGCTGGCCTCATGTCAAGAAAATAAGCATTTGCTCTTGTCTGCAACTCCGCAGTCGCCCAAGACAAATAACCACTCCATCGTTGTGGGATAATGTTGTCATATTCTTGAGATTTTAAAGGGGAACAGTTTGCCTTTTCTGTCTTATGAAAACAGTGATTTTTATTTGCCATTGACTAATGCAGCACAGCATGCAAAATGACAATTTGTGAGCAGTATAGAAGAAATGTTCTTCAGCTGCATGTGGCTGTTGAATGTAGTCGTAATAGATGTACAGTCCAACAGAAAGTGCATATTAAGTTCTCTAACATCATAACTACCTGCCCACACTACCACCACCAATGGCATTATGCTGGCAAAAAAATTATCCCTACAAGTTTCTAAAGTTTGCCATGGCATCTGCGTATTCTTCCCCTTGTCATATGACTCAGTTAAATCTGAGGTACTGCATATACATAAAATTAAGTGTAACTCCTCAGGAAATGGGTATTAAATGTGTTTATGTTAACTCTTAACAGAATGGTTAGCCTCAAATTCATCTTTTTAAAATTATTTCCTGCTAATTAATACAATGGACCTACTGAATATAGAAAGAAGTTGCATTGTGGTGAGTGTGAAAAGATGTCTTGACTGCTCTTTGTTCTTGGAATTGCTAGGAATGCTCTAATTGATGTTGTGAGCTTCAGTTAGACCTAACTGAATTTTAAATGTTTCAACATATGGGATCTTTGAGTTAAGATGCTTTGAAGTCTGTTAGCACACAGTGCTCTCTCTACAAACTTATACTAAAGGAACCAATAGCAATGAAAAGTTATATTTCACATTCCCAAAGCATCTAAAGATGCTCATAGCACCTGACAGCATTCCTCTGATTTGTTGCATTACATCCTTATTAATCCAAACATTTAAGGATGCTCTTCCATATGATTTCAATCTGTTTGCTGTACAAGTCTATAAGACCTTTTCTGCACTACAAAGAGAAGGTAAATGAGTCTTTTTTAAAATTATATCATGATTGTGTATACAGTGAGAAATGGTATTGACGTCTCCCGTAAGTCCAGATCTGTCGTTTGTGTTTCATGTTCCTATTTCACTGCTACACGTGAATCTGAAACCAAGTCTAGATTAAAGGTGACTTAATTTATAATATCAAGAAACGTTGTTGGAAATAATTTTAAAAAATAGTACTTAAAGGGGAAAATATCTATGCTGGAAAACAGGGTTTTCCTGATTTGGGAACCCAAGACATTTTATACAACATGAAGTCTCCTGTTGACTTTAATGAGCTTTGGATCAGAGCCTAAAATACTTTGTTAAGCATGACTTCTGCAGGATAATACAATTTAACTGAAAATATTTTTCTGGGTATAATCAATCTAAATGCCTGGGAATAAATGTTCACTACATGTTGGAGTACATTGTATTAATTTAAGTTTTATGCATCCTCATAGTTTTAGAATTATTTCAACAGTAGAAACAAAGAAATGGACAAAGCACAATTGAATTGGTTCTAATTTCTTTTAAGAAAGAGAAAATGTTATTGTCCACCCTTATTGAATCGTTTTGTTGTATTTCTGTGAAATTGATAAATCTGCTTTAATGTGCCTCTTCAATAAATGTCACCTTCCAGAGCTTGAATGTATTTTTTATTGTTTGCAATTGGGCAGTGTGAGAGCCTACCAGCATGCTCACAGCTCCCTGAGGGATTGCTGCTGTAGGAAAAACTGTATATAAAAGGAAATTTCCAAATCAGCAAAAGGTAAAACGTGTAGCTCACACAGTTAAAGGCATGATAAACCTGAGCTGTCATGTATTGATAACTGATGTCTGATACCTTAATTTTATCATATTGCTCTCGATCAAGGACAAAGTGAATGGTATTATTAATAAAGCCCTAATACTGAACATAGCAATACTAATTTTATGTAAAGTTTCTAACTAATGCAGAGTGCAATAAAAACGTCATGAAGATGAATGCTTGGTGGAATTATCTAATGCTAGATAATAATTTATCTTCCAAAGTTGGCTCCAGGATAGACTCAGAGTGGCATTTTCCAGGTGATAGTTCTCGTCCGCTTCCGCTGCCCACAAAAAGCGTTTTCATTCTCCTGCTGTGACACAGGTATGACATCAAGGACGACTACACCCTGCGCATTAAGAAAGCCACGAGCGCCGATGAAGGCACCTACACCTGCATCGCTGAGAACCGAGTTGGCAAAGTGGAGGCCTCTGCCACGCTCACTGTGCGAGGTGAGTGCTCCCGCGGCGGCGGGGCCTGTGTCCCACACGGATAATCCCTCCCCGACGGGATGGGCCGCGTCCTTCCCTGCGACACTTCCACACACCCTTTGCAATGGTGGCTGCTGCACTGATTTACAGCAGGGGTGAAATCCTGCTCCTGTTGATATCTCAGGCAAAATTTTAATTGATTTCAGTGGGATAGGATCCCCCTGCAGTTAAAGGCCTGTCCCAATGTGCTTTCATTGAAGAGCAGATGCATATATATATGCATAAGCAAGCACTGCATAACCCTGGGCATAGACATTAATATGTGAGCCATCAGTTCAGGCTATTAGTCACGTTTCTTTCTCTAAGAAGTATAAGGAGTAGAGTAACTATATTTATTAATGACAAACATAATACAGATAATATTATTATGTGATTAGCTCTGCCATAATTAAATGCTCTACCACTACCCTTTATCCGAAAAATAAACCATAGCCAAAGGAAAGAGAAAATCCTAATTAAATTTTGCAAGTATTACAAGGTAAAGACTAATATATTCTCTCCTAAAATATTTCTGTTCTCTAGTATCCACTCACTGTTTATTTGCTGCTCTTTGATTTGGTAGAGAGGTTTTAAGGCTAATGGAATAATGAATTGCCAAAATATCTTTTGTGACAGTAAATATAGACATGCTAAAGATTATGGGGAGAGAAAAAGTTTGTAAGCTAATATTTCTATATGAGTAAATAGAATATAATAGTTATTACTTCATTCCAAAAGATAAGCAGCAATTTGGCACAATGGATATCATGCAGACACTATTTCACAGTTTAGTGGTGCATGCTGACGGTTTTCAGTAGAGCTGTGAAAGGTTAATAAAAACATTTTTAGCTTTATCTGTCCTCCTCTTTTCATACACATTAAATCAAATGTTCAAAGTCTCAATGGATTGCTTTATTAGAACTGGGGTCAACTGACCCAAGAGGCCAGCTTCCATTTCCATCCATTTAATGCATGGACACAGTTCAGTTTAATTTGCTGAATTCAAAGGGGGGAAAAAAAGCCACTGAGTGGCTTTGTAGAGGGAGAGATGTTAGTATGTAACAAAGAAAAGAGAGCATTGTGATAATCTGTCTGTTGAAATATTACCTCAGTGTTCACTTTAGACTGTAAGTGACAATATGGCTCTTCCCTTTTTAAGTTGAAGAAATAGGTGTGTAAGAGATTGTTCTCCCCTTTGGTAACATGGGAAAATTAGTCCCCACAGCAAACTCCCAGAAACAGTCTCACGCTGTTCCTTTGTCACAGGCAGGATCACAGTACCCAGTAATTCTGGTAACCAATTCCCTGGCCTTTAAACACTCCTAGAACTGTGTCCACTATATACATTACTGGAGCAAGCCTTTTGGGTTTGCTACCCTGACTTGTAATGTAAACAATAGCCAGAACCCAGCAAAAAAAAAATCCTCTGAAGTCACCGAAGCTTGAACCCGATGAAATTAAAGGGAAAAAAACTCAAGGAAATATGTAATTTAATCGATTTTCCCCCAGTAAAAGCATGCTTTCATTATCTTGTGTATTTTTCCCTCTGGGTTTGTCATTTACAGTCAAATATGTAACGTTTATTCAATACAAAGGAAACTGTGATGTTAGAAACATATTACATGTTCTGGATATGACAGAAAATGAAAAAAAAACCAAGAAATTCATTGGAGAAAGCTATTACTCTGAATTTTGTGAAAACAAATGGGAAATCACCCATTGACTTTAGAGGGATGATGAACAGTGGACTTCTTAATTAAAGAAAGCCTTAATTTTGAATTATTAATTAACAGTTTTGTCTGACACTGATTTTACAATGTCATATAAAGGAGCAAAACCACTTAGCATTTCAAAATTTACCTTGAGCGTGCCTTGGACCTTGCAGGTGTCATGTAGTTGCATGTGCACACCTAACAAAAACCATGTAATCTTTAGCTCCCTCATTCACAGCTCCATTTTCTTAAACCAGAGGATGGGGATGCAGTCAGGAAAGTTGCATTACACTGTCACAAACAGCAGAATCTGAGTTCTGTGACCCAGACCCCATGCTCTCTCCTGGAAAGATGCATATCACACTTACACCTCCTCTTTCTGCAGGAGAAGGAATGTGTCCATAATACTGGAAGCCATAGTGTTCCAATAGATGATGGGTGAGCATGGCAGCAGGCTAGATAGACACAGTTAAATGAAATGGGGACAGAGCCATGGAAAGGTTGAGAACTAAGAAGGTCCTTGCAAGCTCTGTTACCTCTGAATTTACATGTACTTGCATTTGACCCTGGCCTGCACATAAGCACACAGGGCTGGTAAAATTAAAAAAAAAAAGAAAATTAAATTGAAAAAAAAGAATTGTGCCCTTGCTCAGAAATGTGTGATTATCGCTGCTGATAAAATAAGGGAAGCTTTGTCTACACAGATTACCTGGAGTCAATTTTATGTCCAAATTTTCATCTCTTCTGAAAGAGATGTCTCTATTTTATTAGCAGAGGCACTGACAGTCTTCTTCCACAGCTCAAGTATAATGAAGGGCTGTTGCTATAACCAAGAAATCACTTGTTGCAGCAGCAACTTTCAATCTCTATATCAGCCTGAAACAGTATTAACCTGTCGATCATTTAACAGCAGTTTTTTAGGAAGCAGAAGTTATCTAAGCAGTGATTTGGGACTTTCTGGGTTCAAGTCCCTGTGGCTGTTTCAGCCCATTTGTTATATTTTCATCAGCACTGTCAGTGAGGAAAAAGCACTGTGCTGTAAGCTTTCATGCCCATTATTGAATGAGAAAAACTGTCCTGGGCTTTCTGTAGCCCTTACCGCTGTACTGACTGGTCATGCTTAAAATTCAATTGGTATTTGAGTCAGAAAGCAAATGCCTTGGATGACATTAGGCAGTGTGAGGCTTAAATTGATGTGTTCATTGGGATCTAAAAGTTTGTGCTAATGCAATGCAATTTTTCTTTTATCAGGCATTAACAATGATACTTGATGATGGCATGCGAAGATAATAAAAATGTTTCTGAGAGAATGGTTCCAGTCAGCTTGTTCAGATGCTATGCTCAAGTAAATGGGATGATAGTGGCACGTGACTAAAGGATAACAGCAGTGAACATTTGACTTAGGCTGCCATTTGAGGGGTTAGCAATCATGGTAGTATCCATAGTGGAAAGTAACATTACACGTCATGCATTCTGACAGATATTCTTTTCTTTTTTTAATTTCCTTTTTATGTTCTCACTACACCATTGTAATGTCAACAGCTCGCCCCGTTGGTAAGTAACCATCCTTCTATCCATTTTAGCATGGCTTCATGCAATGCTTCATCTTTCATTTGCAACAGCATTTCACTGGCTGGAGTGAGCAGCCAGCGCTTAATAGCTGTAACTGTCTAACACCAGGCAAGCGGTTTTGTCTGACAAAGTGCTATTTCCAAACGTTGTATTTCCTGCTGTGTCATGTGCAAGTGCATTTGCCAAATCACCAACAAGTGCCAGTCGGTGAAACGGGGTGGGTGTGGCGACACCGAGCCGAAATCACTCATTTAGATGTTTTTGTTGGTCTGTTCATGGCCTGGTGTAAAAGCCATTGAAATCAGCAGAAGGGATTGTGTTGACTTTGGTGAGCTTCTATCAGGCCCTAAACAATCAGCTCATCCTGCTTTTGCTGCACAGCAGTAAAAAGCACAGGCTTTGCATGTCCCGTCTCTCTTGTATCCTTCAAAGAGCTCTGAAATGAAGAAGTCCTGAGATCAAAGAGGGGATGGAGTAGATTTCCATGCTTGCTGAGGAAATTCATCACTGACTTTTGCCCTTGGGTCATCTTGGAGTGCAGTTTGGAATGCACTAGGATACAGACCGTTTTGAATAACAAGTCCAGAGGAAGAAAACCTCAAGGGTTTAAATTCCCACACTGAAAATTTTATTACTTTCTATGCCTTTGAAATTCTGTAAATGCATAAAAATCTTACTGAGGATAATGGAAAACTTTCAACTGTCAGTAGCTGAAATTCACTTCTGGGGTTCAGAAATATCCAGAACGTACGATTCAATTTTCTTTCATGAATATTTACTCTGTGCCTACATGGATTTAGTTTAATGAGCTGCATTGCTCTGCTGATATTTGTAGTTTGTGTTTAAATGTATCTTTCATAATAATAATATGGTTACTCTGATTTTTTTTTATTAGTGTAAAAAGTCACTACTGGTGTTTATGGAGATTGCTGAGGGGTTTGGTCTTTACTTAGCCAGAACTTTTGTTAGATATGTTTTTGGCTAAAGTTTGTGAGTTTGAATTCATCTCAGCTCTTCATTGTATTATGTTTGGAGGAAGAAAGATTGGAGTAATTTAAAGGTAAAATCCAGGTTAGGCCTCTTTTTCCAGAACTAGGGTGATCCCATCTTATTAACTTGCTTGAACGAGCATCCGTGGAGCCAAGCCAAATACCTCTGCAGTCACAGCATGGCTTATCCACACCTGGAGAATTCCCTGTGCAGAATAGAAATTTACTCTTCCCCCTTTGGGATTTTGATAGCAAGCATTAAACCCAAATCACTGCTGTATTACTTCGGCATTAGGCTGCTTCCCAAGTAATTCATTCCCAGGAGTTGTGGAAGTGTAAAACTGCAGTAAACTCAGGAGAAAATTTTCCTTTGCTTAGAAAATGTAGTGTGAAGTTAGTGTGCTTCTTCATTCACTAAGAAATGCGACAAGATTGAAAGTATTTTTCTTGTAGATTTTTTTTTTCACTTTACTGACTCTTAAAAGACAGGCAAGAAAAAAAAATCATAAAGTAGAGACTGTTTCAAGCTCTGTGAAAACTACATAAAATAAATTACTGGAGATTCACAAGCAAATGATAAGGTTTCAGCAGTGTTGATGATGTCTCATTTCACAGCACTGATTCTTTTTTAAGATTTTTCAGGCCATTGAGTCATCCCTGATTCCATCTCCAAAGCTTATGCAGCAGGTCTTGGTCCCAAGTTACTTTATGTCCAGGTATATGATTGTGTGATCATGCTGTAGTTAATTCACATATTCCCTGCCTAGGCTATTTTACTTTGTTGAAAGAGAACATCTGTGACAAAGAAATTTCTTCTTTTAAATAATTTATTCAGGAAACTGAAATTAGAATGGTTTAAATAATTACTATATGGGCATATGGTCTTTATCAAATTATTTAATTTGATGATTGTCTTTGGTGACTTATGGAAAGATTGTTGAGTATGTAAGTCTAACTCTGAAGGTGTTTGACCTATAGAAGTCCCATACAAGTGTAGGTAGTGATTGCTGTGTATAAGTAGATCAGAATCTGTCAGTCACTTTTATCTGGTCCTGTATCTGTAGAAAAGACAGTGATAGTGTGTACCTGTTTTGGCTTTTTTGCTTAAGTATCTGAAATAAAATTAATTTCTGCAGTTCATAGCTCTATTTCATTTAAGATTAGGCAAAGAAGGTAAAACAGGCTACCCATCCTGTTTTTTCTGAAAATTTAAAGTCTGGTAAGACAAACCACAGTAACTTCCCTCTCCACCAAGAAACCCAAGTAGTCTTCTGTTAAAATTGTCATTTTAGCATAAGAAATACCTCTGCTTGCCTAAAGGAAGCTAAAGCAAACACTACTTCATGTAATTAAGGTCACAGCTTTCTAGGAGGATGGCATTTTAACAGAAGCATATTTGTATATTTATGTATAAATTAAAGTGCAGGGGAGCGCTTAAAAGTTTATATTCTTTCATGACACCAGGGAGTTATCTAGGTAGTTCTATCTTCCAGCATTGTCTCCAATTCAAAGAAGACATGTTTTGTCTTTATTAGGTTTTAAACAAAACAAAACAATCTTTTTTTTTGCCAATGAAGAATAGAGAAATGTATTTTTCATGGTCCAGATTTGTATTTCCTGTTTTAAACAGAATAATTTTGCTTTCTAGTCTAGTTTTTGCCCCTTTCAAATATTTTTACTCTGTTGGGTGTGATATTTTTTATTTAAATTTCAGCTTGAGTGGGAAATTCAGGAGTGGGATTACCAATTACCATCTTGGGTTCAAGCAGCTATTAACAAATGGTTCATACTACACAGATAAAATGAGATATGGTGCTGCCTGAGGTGGGTGGCAGCTGGTGAATTTAAAAGCTCTATGCCAGATTACTCATCATGTTTGAATTTGCTTCTAGGAATAAATGTGTTCCCTGTTTCTAAAATAGATTATTTGTAACCTTTTGAAAGGATTTCTGACAGGATTTACAACAGATGGCTTTAGGAAACAAGATATTTATCCCTATTTAGACCATTTCTATACTTATTTCAGTCATTAGATAGATTTTCCAGATGAACAAGTTAGAAGTTTCTCATTCTTGCATTCTCCTGTATTTCTTATGGCAGTTGGGCAGGAAAATAGCTGCTGAAAGAGCCACAGTAGTTGGGAAGAGCCCAAAAGTTTCTGTAACACTGACCCTCTTTTCAAAGGTAGTTGCCCTACTGCTTTGAGATGGAAAACCTTTCACAAAGATCTATGAAGATCTATCTGATGTCCCAGTTACTTTTTTATTAATAATACAAGTCATTCAGATGACAGAGCACTACTCAGTTTGCAAATTAATTTCAACTAAGTCCAAGTGAAAATACAGTTCTTTGTGTGTCAGTTGCTTTGCAGTAAGTCAAGTTTGCTTAGTTTATTATCGTGTGCTGTGGTTCATCTTCCCAAAAAGAAAAGTCTTGAAGCAAGTACCTGGATGCTTTTGCCACCTGGATAGAAGTCAAGCATTTGAAATTAGCTAAGGGAGTAAAGGGAGACCAAGTTACAAAAACTTAACTTGCCTATCATGGTGGTGAAGAGACAAAGAGATAAGACACCTGCCATGAATTTTCCAAATTTCCTATTAATTAAATGCAGTCTATTGGCATTTAAGTGCAACAGGACTGTATTTCAATGTTCTCTGGGAAGTTTTCATGACACAAATCAGCCTGGAATGACTTAATGGTCTGTTAAGAGTGGTGCAGCATGGAAAACAATCAAAAGGACTGTATTTTATAGAAAGTTATATTGGGTTTTGTGACATTGTTCAGATGGTTTAGATTGGTAAGTGAGAAAGAATTCTCTTTATTCTCCTTCATTTTGATTCTTGCAGTGGAAATCTATATATGATGAATACTTTTATTTATATTACATTCATGAACATATCACCTCCACTTGAGACACTGAGGATTTATAAAATATCAGTAACGTGGACTGGTGTGTGATGGGAGATGAGATCATGCTTGGCACTATGGTGCCATCTTTCAGTGGCAGAAATCTCAAATTTGTATTAAAATGTGCTATCTTGCCTGTCTGTACCACTTACAGAAATTTTCAGGAGAGGGTGAGGACAAGAGTGGACATTGGGCTTTTTGGATTTGTGAAATGAAAAAGCAAGATATCATTATTTTTTAAAAAGTCAGCAAAATATTCAGATTTAAAGATAAAAGGTTACTGTAGAATGAAATTCAGATTGATTTGTATACCAGTAAGAGATTAAAATATGGAGTTGACTTGTTATGATATTTCATAACCTATAAATGCTGCTCTAAAAATCTTGAAGTCCATAGAATATCTACTTTGCCTGAAGTTCAGTTGCTAAAGTGCAGAAAGTGATGAATAGCCCCATTATTTTTTTTTCTTTTATTGCTGAACTTTTGCTTGGGAAAATTTTGAGAAGTTTAATGTATAACTTTTATTTTTTAACTTTCAAAGTTTCTCAGAGCATACCCAAATCAGTGGGAATTGTTTTCCTATTTCAGTGGCGCCTGAGTTCTGAGTATATCCCTAAGTCTTTGAAGATTAGTGTATAAAAAAGGTCTGTTGATGTGTTGCTCTCCCCAAGCTTTTCCCTTCCTTTTAGTAAAAGGAGTAATTGGTTACTTTTCCTTCAAGAGGAAGGTGGAAATCAATACATTAATCTATTCACTTTTCCCTTTACTTTCTTTGCTCTATTGCTGCCAGCCAATTTACAGCTTGGATATGATCTCAGTGTTACTCAACAGTAAAACTACTCTGTGCCCTATTCCTTGAATGTTAACATTGTCAGTCAGTATAAATAGTATAAATAGTCATTTTTCCTCCTCTCTCCTTTTTCTCTTTTCGTTTAACAGTGTCCCAAATTGAGCAGAGTGTCTCCTCTCAGCCTTATTTATTCTCAAGAGTAAAACACGAGGAATTTGTCACCTTTCTCACTATCAGTGTAGCCTATGAGCCTATGCAGGCTCTTTACCCATCTCATCATCTCCTTAGCTTTTCTCTTCAGCATGTGAATTCATGTCTTTTTGAAGGAGTTAACTGGATTACACTCATTATTTTGATGAAATCTTACTGTATCAGCCAGGGCTGTGCTTTTCCTTTTTAAACACATTGCCAGCAAACTGTCCTGCAATCTTCCCTGAACAAAGGAATCAAGGAATGTGTCTTTTTGTTGGCATAATTTGTTTTGTTTGGTAAACTCACAGAAGTTATGAGTAGCCCAAGCCATCCTCAAAGGGTACAGTTTACATAAGGAACCAGGCTAAGGTGTTAAGATTTTAGGACAGCACATCTTTTCTGTGTGATCTGAGCAAAAGTTATGTCCTGAATCTCAGGCATGTGGGAAAAGGCAAAAAATTACAAAGCATTGTCCAAAGTAGAGAAAGTTCTGAGTAATGGAAGTTATTGGGCAGACAGAACCAGTGCTCATTTTCTTTATATACATCAAAATTAAATTAAGAACTTTCTAGATCCAACAGCATCTGTTAACTTTGGGGTCTGCTTAAAAGAGATGATTGGACAAGGTATAATAAAATAGATGCATGACTAAATGAGAACAAGCTACAGTCTAATGCTGGGATGAAATTAAGACTGATATTTAAACTAAATATTTAACTGCACTGTAAAACAAAGAGGAGGAGGAGGAGCCTAGGAAAAGCACTGCTGCTGAAGTCAGAGCACTGGAAAATGGGATGAGAGAGTGGAAAGTACATGCCTTTCTTTTTGCCTATGTAGGATACAGACTTGATTTTTTCTTAATAATTATTCTCAGTGTATTTTTTTATTGACATTAGTCCTAGGGAAGAATGAAGAACAAATCTTCCTTTCCACCATGCAGATTTATTCCACTTCTTTCTTTTGAGTCATCCAGGGATAAAAGAGAGATTCTATGTGTCAAAATATATAGGACAGTTAGCAGTTTTTATTTATTGATTCTTTAGACTTCTTTCACCTCTTGCAAAGAAGGAAAAAATGCTTATGCTTCCATGCTTTAAGAGATTATCTGCTTCAGTGTTTCAGAGCAACTGAAGGATAAAAATGTTGTTATATGTGAAATTCAGAACCTGAATTTAAATTGAAAATGAGAACAAATTAGTATGAAAGTAGGTTTAGCATTCTCAAATGATCAAAGTATGCTCTTTTCACAATGCTGTGTTTACACATGGTTCATCTGAAAACAGCAACAAACCATAACAAAACAAAAGGAATTTCTCACATTCTGTGAGACAACAGCAGTGGGAAGGACACTTAACAGGAGAACTGCTCCTGGTAATAATTCCCCCTGCTCTCTACCTATTGCTCTGATTCTTCCTCCCCAATGTTTCCTTCAACCTGCCAGAAGTTCTCCCCACTTGTGCCACGTGTTTCTGCTTTTGTGTATTTGACCTATTGTTGCAGGACATGTGACAACTAATTTTGAAGCAGTGTCATTGTAAAAGGTGGTATCCAAACTATGGATTATCCATGCTGCCCTAGGTTATGGGAAGCAGCTTTCCAGAAGACTCCAAGCACCTGCTTTAGCACACATGTGATTTTAAAATAGTGTCATGGCTCTAGTGAAGGGCAGAACTGTTCACCTGAAGAAGAAATCATGAGAGACAGAGAACACCATAAATGGTCAAGCAAGAGGACATAGTTAAAAAAAAAACCTGAACCAAAACAGAAAACATCCGCAAAATGAGATTTATACATTTGTTTCAAAGGCTACTGCACTCATACAGCCTAGGGAATGGCAGAATAAGAGAGGAAATTCATTTTCCAGGTAACTCAGTTGTAACTAAAAAGTTACTGCCTTCCCTGTGTGTGAACACACCTAATCATTGGCACACACCATAAGATTGAGATGTCTTTTCTCTTTAAAGAGAATTATTATCCTTCGTTTCCATTAGTTTATCCCTGATAAGAAAGATCTGATTTAGTAATAGGCCTAAGCTGTCATCCTCTCAGTCTTCTTTAATGGCTCCTATGTCAAAGGCTACACCCTTGATTTATCATTAGTCTCAGCTAATAATGCACTTATAACTTTGTGTCCAAACAACCACACATCACTTTCAGTACCCATTAAAAAGATCTGAACTTCTGAGGGACGAACTGCTGAATCAGCCCAGGTTTCTGGAGTTTGAGGCTGCACCTATGTTGTTTTCCTCTATTCACTCCATCAGCAATACTAGCCTTGCAAAAGATCTTTCAAAATTGCTAGACTTTAGTATCTGCACTTCTTGGCAGCTCATGCTAAGCATGGTCCATAAATAGGATCTTATAGGGTTATTTTGTATTTGTATCACAAAATCACCTAAACTTCCAATATCTTCCAGGCAAATTCAGCCAATGATACAAAGGTGTAGAGGACCATTATTTTCTTTAAAGAGTTCCTGCACTGCCTTCAGTTGTCCTCTAAGGTGGTATCAGGAAGCAGCAAAGCAATCCTGCAGATAAGTAGTTCTATTCCACAGGTGTGTCAAGGGTTACCTCCCTTTTGAAAATGCATATTACTTTACATGGAGTGCTGTGGGCTTCTCCTTTCCTCTGTGTAAATGTCTTAGAGGCAAGTCTTGATTTGTACTTGTAAGAGTGGAATTGAGTTTGAGCTCTTAAAATATCCACGTGTATCAAAGGCAGCTGAGGGCACGACGTGAATATTGTCACTGCAGTAAGGATTTGAGAGGAGCACTTAGATTCCAGCTCCAAGTCTTTGAGGGCTTTGCAAAAGAAGATTTGATGGGTGTTCAAAAGTCAAAAAGCAGTTTGGGGAAGGCAACATTATCTTGTCACGCAGCTGACTCTCTTAGCTCCAGACAGAGCTACTGAGAACTGTACCAGGTATAACCTTGATTGTTCAAATAAAATTAATGGATTGCTGCAGATGTACAATGCTGAAAAAGACCATAGGGGGAAATCTGAGGTTTGCCTGCTGTCTCTTCCCTGCTGGAAGCAGAACTGAGTATTACAGAATCTTGCTACTTTACCAGCCAGTGTGTTTCTACTTTTTCCTCAGAGCCTTTTCCCCTGCCATTATCTGAGCTTTGCCTAGAACATTTACAAGTCAGCATCTTTCTCCTTGCCCCCTTTAAACCAGTCATAAAAATATATTGATGGATAATAAACAATTCCAGTTTAAAATGAAGCCCTCATCTTTATCGCTTTAGCTTGCCTAAGTAATCTTCATGATAAATTCCATGTGCAGTTCACTATCAACTGAAATTAGTTGTAATTAAAGGTTGTCAAATCTGTAATTTAAGCCCTTGAAATTTGTTGCTGTCACTCATTTCCTGTAATACATTTTTTTTTCCAATGGATTTGATCCAAAGTCCACATAAGCCAATAGGAAAATTTCTGCCAGCTTCAGTGAGGTTTGAATGAAGTGTCATATTCCATGGTCAAATCATAGAATTGTTCAGGTTTCAAAAGACCTTTAAGGTCTTTTAAATACTTCCAGGGATAGTGATTCCACCACCTCCTGGGCAGCCTGCTCTAGTGCTTGACAATTGTTTTGGTGAAGAAATTTTTCCTGAAACCCAATCTAAACATCCTTTAGCATGACTTGAGGCCTTTTTCTCTTGTCCTATCATTTGTTATGTGTGATAAGAGACCAACCCCCACCTGGTTACACTCTTCTGTCAGGGAGTTATTGAGAACAATATCTCCTCCAAGCCTCCTTTTACCCAGGCTGAGCCCCCCCCAGCTCCCTCAGCTGCTCCTCATCAGATTTGTGCTCCAGACCCTTCCCCAGCTCTGTTCCTTTCTCTGAACACTCTCCAGCATCTCAATGTCCTTCTTGCAGCGAGGGCCCAGAACTGAACAGAGGATTTGAGGTGTGGCCTCAGCAGTGCCCTGCACAGGGGGACAATCCCTGCCCTGCTCCTGCTGCCACACCATTGCTGATCCAGCCAGGTGCCATTGGCCTTCTTGGCCACCTGGGCACAGCTGGCTCATGTTCAGCTGCTGACCAGCACTCCCAGGTCCTTTTCTGCTGGGCAGCTTCCCAGCCACTCTGCCCCTAGTCTGTAGCACTGCCTGGGGTGGTTGTGACTCAAGTACAGGACCCAGCACTTGGCCTTGTTGAATTTCATACAATTCGCCTTAATTCATTGGTCCTGTCTGTAGCAATAGAAATACTAGGGGGAAAAAAATTGCTAAAGTGTCTACTTTTAATTAAAAGCAGCAATATAATGTATGAACCCAAGGGCACCTGGTCTGGGGAAAGTACTGTGAGCAAGTTATAAAATTCCCATAGGACCATTGAATTCAATGTCAACTCCAAATCACAAGATCAGCTGAGGAAAGAAACTGTGTCGCTGGAAAAAAAACTCCCCAGTACTTGATATGCAATCAATGTACTTTTTTGCTAAAAATTCACATTTTTATCTATTAAATTTACCCTCCCCTTCTGAGTCTTCTGCCACATTTCTTATCAGATGACCAGAGTTCACCTGTAAGGGATGAACTCTGTCTCAGTCAAGCTTCTCTGCATCAGCAGCTTTATCAGCTCCTATTGACTCAGTGTAACCTTTAGTATTCAGCAGCAGTACTGAGAAGGGATGCATGAAATCTATCCTCTCAGATTAGAGATTCTACTAACTATTAAGATTGGAGTAGAGTTGAAAAATCCCTTTGAAATAATATGCTGCATTTTTGGTTGTTTTGTTTTGTTTTGTTTTTTAAAAGCTCTTTAACAGCAGAGCAGGGGCTACCTTCATATACATTTATTATACATAACAGATCCTTCAGTCATGCATAAACCACCAACATCCTAAAAGAGTGCAACAGAATGCACTCTTCCCATTTGTAACAACATAACTAATGCTCACTACTGCTTGTGCTTTTCTATCTCCATTTTAATTCCTGCAGTGGAATACTGTTCTGTGCTGTAAAAACAGTTCTGAACATGATGTGATTAACCTTAGGGTCCCCCCATCCCCTCATCTCAAAGCCCCCTCGTACATGGCCTGTGCTTTCTATTCATGTTCAACCATCTGATTTCCATATCATCTATTAGCATAACAGAGCTTTAGTGTGACATTGATTGAAGCCAGCGCTTGCTGAATGCAGTATCAAAGCATAATTTGCCAGAAATCAAATCTAATTTACTGTGTACTATTTAAATTTCTTTAAAAAAAAAAAAAAAAGAAAAGAAAAAATAAGAAGGAAAATAAGTTTCAATAGAAGTATATTGGGTCTGTAATCTTAATTGTTCTTTTTTTCCCCCATATTTTTGGTTAGTCTTCTGGAATTCGAGCAATATATTTCATTTTAGAGCCACCATCTTTGACTTTCAGATGTCAATTAAGCAAGAGGTTTTCCACTCTGCTTCTTCCATTTCCATTTATGTTACATCTGAAATAGTAAAAAGTAGTAGTCAGATAGGCACAACACTCAGTTTGCTGCTTCGTAAACAGTTTTTTCAACAGATCCTTCTAATGATCTTAATGTTTAGCTTGAATTAAGCACTAAAGTATCACATAACTTTACCAGCTGAATCTTATCAAGCCTGCTGTTACTTCTTTAACTGTACCTTTTCAGAATGTTTTAGAAATTCACCTACTTTTGAGAGCAGCAGTAATGGCTTGAATAAATTTCGCCCAATGTTCTACTGAAGCTGTGCTTTGAGCAAGTAATGATCTCACTTAACCCTTCTGCAAAATGGAAGTAATAATATTTATCTGTCTTTATAAACAGCATCCATATGTGAACATAATGAGCTCTCTTTTTAAGAAAATTGAAGAACCCGAGTGCTTATTCTGTCACAGAAGCCTTGTTGTCTCTGAGCAGGGTCACACTGCATTCTCTGGGGATAATGACAGTCATAGTGGTTGGGTAGTTACATTTGACCAAGAATTACTCCTGCAATTATTAACTGTTACTTTCAGTTTTCAAGTTCAAGTAGAATTTGACAGATAAAACTGATATGGTGAAAACATTGTTTAAATGCTGTAAACAATGGTATTTTTATCAGAGGTTGTCTGTAAACAGAGCTATGGCTAAATATGACAACAAACTATGATAAAATGAAGATTTCTTTCATTATAGAACACCATCTTTGAATAATTCTTTTTTAAATGCATGCAAAGTTTTATTTTTCAAAAATTATGTTTTTCACATCCTTTAAAATTACAGTACTAAATAGTTTGGCTGAAGAAATTGGTTTTGTGCTCGATTTAATGTGAGTAAAAGCTCTGATTCATTCATTTTTATAGTGAATTTCTAGTAATTTTGGCTGCAGAGCAAAGCTAGGAAAGATACTGTTGCCTAACTATACTTATTGTTTCCTGGAGTCTTTAGAAAGCTTGACCTAGTAACTATGAGGCCAAAGATCTGCTGGTGTAATGGTCAAATGGTGGGGAGGACTTGGTGTGTGGCAGGGAGAGAATAGAGCAACAAGGTCAGTCCATGTCTGGGCTATAGACTTATTTTCCTTGTCTATTTGGGGGAAAGCAAAATAAAAATAAAAAAATAGGAACCTTCATCTGCTCTTAGGAAAGTGAGAGATGTTCAAAATTAGGGGTAGGTCAAAAACTGGAAACTAGGTAGAAACCAGGGTATATATTTCTCTTTGTTCCTTGACTACCAAGTTACCTTAATTTGATCCTTGGAAGGTCTGCTACAGCAACAAATTCAGTTGTGTTATATCTGTTTAGAGCTCTGAATTATTGATTTACAGTACAGGCCTGTGTGTGTGAGAGTGTTTCAGATGAACCTTTAAACTTGCCTGCCTTGCATTTACTCAGTTACATGATTTGAAGGACAGGCTCATGGAAATGCCATGCCCTTCTTGCTTCTATTGAGCTGTCTGAGAGCACTGTGCACCCTCCAGTGCACCAAGCAAGGCTAAGAAGTGAATTTAGGCAATCCATTGTGCTTAGGTTTGATCTATGGGATGGTCTTCTGACAACAGGTTTTTAGTCCCCATAGGAAGATTGTGCTCTTGAGGCCACCCATAACCCTGCACAGACAGGGGTCAGGCATGCATAGCTCCTGTCAAATGCAGGTATAGCACCTCAAGAGATCAGGGTTTTTTTCTCTCTGCTGTGCCTGAGGTCACTGTTGATTCCATGTTAACATCCTGGGCAGTGAATTCCTACAGCTGAGCAGCAAACATTGGGCTAATTCAGTGGCCTTTATTAAGCAGGTGGTCAGAGCTGTAGAGATACCTTAGTTAAGGTGTGTCTATTGGAAGGGAGGTTTCTGCTTCACAGCTTACAGGTCTTTTTCCCTTCCTGTATGACTGAGCAGTCACCAGTCACATGCACTGATTAACACACTGCTCTTTCCTGGGGGTTGCAGGCAGATATGCTGGGTGAAACAAGGTGAGGGAAACCCAAGCAACTCGCTGCAGCTCAGCACTTGAGGAGTGCCATAGCACGAGGTCACTTCCTAGAGTATGTATAGCAACACCTTATAGAAACCTCAAACCACGTGGCTATAAACAGGCAGCAAGAGGGCACATTGCCCTTAGTCCTGCCTGTTCATAAGATTAACACCTCCTAAGGTGGAGGAAGAGGTGGACACTTCTCCCCAGAGAGGCCCAAACCTCTCTTTAGGAGCGTGAGGCAGAAGAAAATACCCTCTACCTTCTAAATTGATTGTGATTCATGTTTATTAAGTGCTTTACAGTTCTTGTTTTAAGAGTGCCAGCACTACTCAACTGATGCTCTTTAGACTCCTGCTGATCTGTAAAGCCTTGGGAAGTACATCATGAGATAACTACAAAGTGTGTTTCAAGAAAATCAGGTCTGCTCACATTTCTATGCAGTTAGCAGGTTTGTGTCTGTGCTGTCAGCAGGTGTAATCGGAAGCTGTGTCTTGATTGCTCTTCGTGCCTAATTAAATAGTTTGTAATTATAATGCTGAAAATACGGTTTTCTAAAACACTTAAATTCTGTTTACCTAAAAGCTTAGTGTTCCTAAACCATCCTTCTGCACACCCACAAAACCAGTAGTGGAATAGAAGAAAAATGAGGGTGGGTGAGGGGGTTTGGTTTTTTGGGTTTGTTGGGTATTTTACTTTTTTTTTTCTTTCTTCAGCATACCCCAAAAGTTAGCTAGTCCTTTGATAAGAATATTTGGAGATGCTGTTTACATTTTTAAGATAGGCAAAAGAATACAAATCCAGTTTCAGTGAATTCCAGTGATGAACCAAGACTGGAGAGTTTTCACGTCCCACATAGAAAAATCATTTGCTTTTCTTCTACATCATGCTCAACACAGTTACTGATTTCAAGTTTTTTACCTCAAATCCTCGAACACTTCTTCCCCACTCCCTTTCTACTCATTAGTGCCTTTTCTCTACCTTCACATTCCCACCAAGCATTGACTCTATTCTTCACCATTACCCCCCAGACTACGCCCCTCTTTTAGAAATGCTTCCCAGTCCTCTATGGCTGAACATTGTTAATACTTGAAAACATAGCCACTCCTGGTTCTTCTTTCTTGTTTTGACTCCAGTCTCCTTTTTTCTTTTCCTTCTGTCTTCCTTATCTCCTGAAATTTCTATTCCTTCTTACTCACCACTCACCTCTGCCCACTAACTCTTCAACTTTTGCTTCTCTCTACTCTTTAAAGTAGCTGAAACATGGATTTATCAAGTTTTTGTTCTCTTAGCAACCATTCTTTTTACAGCAAGTCCTCCTCCCCGCACCATTCTTGACCACACTACTTCTAATAGGAGTGAGGGAGCTCTTGAATGTGGGTTCTTTTGCTGTCATCCAGACCTCTCTCTCCTTTCTCAATCATTTTTAGAAGTTCAGAGGGGCAGATAGAGAAAGGCAGTCTGTTTATCCTAATTCATACCTTGCAAAATACAGAACTTCAGCAAGTTCTGTGAAGTTCAAAAGGATATGAGGGTGCTGCTACTTTTCCAGAGCAGAGATAGAATACATCCAGAGTCAGCAATATAAGCACCTGATTCCTGCTCTTTAGCATTTAATGTCATCGGAATTGACTCTAGCATGTATGGTTGTAATGTTTCTTTCCTTTTTTATTTCTTTTTTAATAACTGGGGATGTCACATACATATATTGCTGCTCTCTTTGTCGCTGTTGTTGTTTCTGTTTATATATTAACTCTGTCTATACTAATGAATGTTTCTGGTGTCATGTCCTCTGACATAAAACAAATCTCCATAATGTTGTCTCTTTCCTTCAATATTCCCTATCTCTCCCTTGCAAAATATCCTAGACTTACACCATGATTTTTCTTACTTGTAGCTCCCCCACAGTTTGTGGTGAGACCACGAGACCAGATTGTAGCCCAGGGTCGAACTGTGACTTTTCCTTGTGAAACTAAAGGAAATCCCCAACCAGCTGTTTTCTGGCAAAAAGAAGGAAGTCAGGTAAGTTGCAAGCACCTTATAAGTCTTCCAAAATATTGCAAATTTTAAGGAAAATTATTTACATTATCTTTCACAGATTCTTTTCATCTTTCACAGAAATTTTGCTTTTTAAACTATCACTATTGTCTACTCAAATTTGTGCTGCTTTTTTTTTGATATTTTGTAGAACATAAAGACCATTGAAGTTGTTGAAACCTGTGCTAGGCACTGTATAGATGAGTAGAAAGCAACAGTATATAATTTAAAGGCTTTTTGTTCTGAAGCCCCCAACAAACAGGTGGGTGAGGCAGGCACAGTAGATAAAAAAAGGTATGACTCAATTTTGAACTAATCAGAGCCAGTAATTACAGTTCACAACCTGTCTAGACATGATCAAGCAGAATGTATCCAGCAAGCTGATTTGCATTGGCATTCTCTCATAGAGCATACAGATACAGGTTTTGAACACACAGATGCTTTCTTCAGTAAAATTGTCTCAAGAAATTTCCAGATCTGGTTTTGGAAATATTTCCCTGATCATCTTCCAAGGCAAAATTTCTGAGGTAGCAATTGGCATTGCCATCAGCCGATACAAACTTCTATGGCTTAGTATTTGAATGTGATGCCACAACATTTATTGGAGGCATTGTGCATACCAGCTCAGGTAAAACGTGAAATCAGAGCTGAACCACAGATCTCCTGCTCTGACCCACCCGCTCCTGCTTCACCTTTCCAGGAGATCAGAAAACTGGCCCAGAATGACTGGATTAGGCTGACAGCATTTGTGCTCTGCTGTCTTGGCGGCCTACAAAGACACAACAGTATTATTTTAAGATTGTCTGAATGCAAGCTTAACCTTCAGTGTGTATCTCTCAGCATAGTGTTCTGAGAAATTTAGATTTAGCCTCCAAGAATCGCATCCTGGAAAAGCACAGAATTGTGAGTCTGACTAAGGTGACATTTTTTCCAAGGGGAAAGTAGAATAGCATATTGCAATTAAAGTAGGAAGTACTGATGTGCTAGCAAACATTTCAAACCCCTTCCTTGTAAAGCATTTTAATAACACAGTAATGTTTATGTAAAGTGAGCTTATAGTGTCACACTTGAATCTAATAAAGTGGACATCCATCATGCTGTAATAAAGAGAAGAGCTTCTAATTAAAGTAGGACATCATTTTCAGGATTAAAGTCATTTAGTGTAATTGAAAAGTGTTAATACTCTATTTTATCCTCTTCCATTGGTATCACTTCAAGGGTAAAAACATTTTAAGGTGAAAATGCATCTTGTGTCTTTAATTGAATGTTATTACCTACTGATTGTACCATGTTGAAGCTGCTTAATTACAAACATGGAAAATTAATTACCATATTGAGAACCAGATCCCTGAGGGTTAGAATAGTCTTTTTTGGCAAATATATGCAACATAAAAATTGATACTTGCATGGTTTATAATCAAACCTTGAAACATGGCTCAATGTGGTTTACAACATCCTCATGTTAATCTTAATTGATCATCAGTGAAGTAACACCAGGTTGAGGTTGCCATCTCGATGTATAACTCACCAGATTTTGCAATGAGATGCCACAGAGAGAGTGAGTTTCCACATGGTGTATATCATCATAGCAATGGAGGGTGGTATTTTTGCCAGATTACGTGGCTTTTCACCTTTGCCTCCCAGCTATAAATTGTTGTTTGTCTCTACAGTGCTGTTTCTGCTTTTAGGGGAACTGTTTTCAGCACCACTTCCAGTGTTCAAAGTAACACGATATAGTGGTGTTTTCCCACTCCAGTGATCGTAGGGCGTTTTTGGTTGTGAATCCATTTCTCCATCCTGTGTTTTTGAGCACAACCAGCTGGAAGGGAGGGGAGCTGTCCCCTCCTGAGTAATGTCTTGTGCCAGCTCGTGTATAAACAGCTGGCCCTTTGTGCTTGGTAGCCTTTTCCCCAGAGCCCAACAGCCGCCCACCGATGACATGCACGAGGGCAGGGCGTGTGTAACCTTTAGGCTCCGTGCATTAAATTCTTCCTGGAGATAAATGCAGTGGTGCTGCATCAGGGATGGCTCTGGTCCCTGTTTGCAACCCACCATGCCACCACTGTGTCCAGATGAGCAACCTGACAGCTAATTAAAAGCAGTGAAATAGTGAAAAGCATTTAAAATAATAACTATAATTAAGGATAGCTGTTAGTTTTAGTTATCTGGTCTTTGAAGGGAGGAGTCATGGGACTGCTAAACTCCTCCTGATGTGTGGATGTGGTCCCCTCCCAGAACAGAGAAGCTCATGCTGAAGATAAAAACAAGGATTGATTCTCCTTTCTAATGAAGTGATAAAGAGGGTTCTGACCTATTTTTATCTTAAGAATTAGGAGCTTAATCCTTGCACTGTCTTTTACATTGTGCTTCTTTTTACACTTTACATAATAAATGATAAATGAAGTCAAGACCAGCCATGTCAAATTTCTCCTCTTTCTCATAATATTTACTGAAGTTTTCATAATACCCTCATCCAGTAGGTATCTTGTGCCAGGCAGAAGTTATTCTTAAAGTTTCAAGGCAGTTCAGGAAACAGGGCAATTGTTTGAGACCCACTTAGTCCCATAGCCTCAAATTGTTTCAGAATTTTAACTTTTTTTTTTTCCTATTTGATCTGACATGTTTACTGGGTGCATATTGACTTTTGAGGAAAAATATGCTGTTATAAATTTATTAAACATTGCCTTTGAATGGGGACAAGAGAAAAGCCTAGTGTGATGAGTAACCCAGTAGGGTAGTACTGGGTTATTATAAGTGTACTTGGAATGTTGGATCTTATTTAAAGCATATCTCTTTCCTTCTGCTGCCAAAACCATAAAGGTGTGCATTTCACTTAAAAGTAGAATTTGTTTCTTATTTGAATTCTTGTTTCTTAAGCAGTTTGTTGGTTATCAGTTACAAATATTTTTTATAAATCATCAAGGTGTCCTTCAGAAGAAACAGATCTGCAGAAAATTCATTTAATACCCTACTCTGCATTTCTAGATTTTATTTTTAGTCAATACAGACAAGCTTAAAAATTAGCAGGGAGTCATCATTAGAAAGCTTAGCAGAGTTAGCCAGAGCTGCAGTAATGACTGAAAGCTTATCACAGCATGGTAACAGTGGTTTGAGGTACTCCTGAGGCAAACAACTGTATTTTTCATAGTGGCTTGTTTAGTTGATATAAAATCCAGACCCTATTTTACTGAATTACTGTTGTTTAATTATTGTTTAAGCTGTTCTCCTTTCTGTCTCATTGAGCAATGCTGCTGACCTTTCTCTTCACATTGCCTTCCTTTTCCTGTTCTTATTTATTCACAAGAGCTGTGCCAGAGGGTATAACTTTTTCCCTGAAAACACAGCTCTCACCACTAAAACCTTTTTGGGTCTGTAGTATTGATTCATTCAGTCCTTCATCATATGCAACTAGTACTAGAGCCATTCCAGTTATTATTATTGACGTCTCTCTTTTCTCCAATCCAGCCCAAAGGCAAAAACTAATCTCCCTGTTTTGTGCTAACTGATATCTTATCCTACATGAAATTATTTTTTTCTCTCTGATGATTTCCACATCAGATTACTACCCTTCCTCTTCACCCTCCAGGCTCTATGCTGCATTTCTCCTTTGGTGTATCTCAGTTTTAATTTCCTTTTACTTCTCCTTTAAACTCTCATGCTCTGCCAGCTTCTCCTACTTTATGACATGCTTCTGTCTTCCTCCCATGTGCCATGCTCTTACTTTCTCCTTTTCCCAGAACACGTTCACAGCCAAACAATAGTGCTCTGCTCCCTCAAGTCTCCAGGATTCAATGCTTTCTGCTAGTTTTCTGGTGTTTGCTGTAGCGTTGTGTCCTCCTGGTTTGATAGCCGAGTGCATTATTACAATTGCATTCGGAATGAAGACGAATGTGTCACAAATATAAATCGCTCAAGTGTGATTGCTGGAAAACGTCTCCTCGCCTACACCCCGGTCAGAACACAGCACTGTGTGCTGTCAAAAGGCTGTTTCCAATTTAAACTGTGATTTGCCCAAGGCAGGGAAAGCAGCTCTATGTGTTCATAAAGTCAGAACCACACTTACTTTTTCTCCTCGATTATTTATAGTACTTTTAAGGAAAAATCGTTGTCTCTGTAGCTGAAGGAAAAGTGGTGCTTTTGTGTTTTGAATTGATGTGAGATGAATTGTTTTTGCAGAACCTACTCTTCCCAAACCAGCCTCTGCAGCCCAACAGCAGATATTCCGTGTCACCAACCGGGGACCTCACCATTACCAACATTCAGAGGTCTGATGCAGGATACTACATTTGTCAAGCACTGACGGTTGCTGGAAGCATTTTAGCAAAGGCTCAGCTGGAGGTTACTGATGGTGAGCTGTTGGAAATTCCTCTTGTTTTTTCCTGTCAAAAGTACTGTAAAAGCAGGGTAAATAAAGGCATATGAGATCACATAAATCACGCAAGTAAATGGACAATTTTCTGTAGGAAATAAAGTGAGAAAAGATCCCTGTATTTGTCTATGGAGTAAAAAAGGCATCAAAGTCTAGTTTGAGTATTGCTTGTTTTCAAGAGGTTTGTTAACAATGGAGAAAAGGGCCAAACCAGCTTAGAATAGGTTTGTTGAGAAATTAAGCTGCTTGGTTTGCTAGAGCTAAGATAGGACTGGAAAAAAAATATGGAGAATGAATAGGTTTGTGATTAAAGCAGTGAATTGGAGTGCAAAAAAATGTTTTTCCATTCCCACCAGTCTTCAGTCCTGTCTTAGACAAGTAGGGGATGTGTCCTTAGCTCAGTTAGATCAACACAGTTGCTCTGAAAGTGGTGGAGTACTGTTAGTTTAGAATGGCTACAACATGTAGGCCTTTAGTCCCTCCATGAATAAGGCACCTACCTCAGAGCTCTGTTCTAAGAATGCCTCAGTAGGGGTAGGTGTGGAAAAAGTCATGAAAATCCATAGGTAGAGGAGAGTTTTCAGGGAAGGAAGACTACTACATGATCTGTCTTGATGTTTTTCCTTTCAAATTTTTGGGTTTGAAATTCATGCTGTCTTGAGGTTTCCCATCTACTAACATGAATTCTTTTCATATGTCAGGAATCCTGTTGATATCCCTCTTCATCCTATTGTGGATGGAAGGCAGTTTGCATCCTTTAATGTTAGTGAAGAAAACAAGAGAATCCCTCTTATACTCAGACACTGTGGCATTCCCCAGCATCATTATTCCTTATCTTAACTGACACATTAAATATCTCCTGACAGACTTTGATGAATTTTTGCCATTAAAACTGTTGTTATATGCAGAGGTCTACTTTTACTGTTCCCTTAGAGACCTGCCTGCACCATGAAAGTTTGAAAAGATGTCTAATTTTGAATAATCTGCCTTTTCACAAGAGCATATTCATCACAAGTGACAGGTAGAGAGGTTCAGGCTCGTGTTATAGAGGTTTGAGCATTAATTTGATGCCTTTTCTTTGTTTTCCAAAAGCTGCCTATATTTTTATGACAAGGAGAAATAATTCCTGCCTTATCCTTGCATCTCTTTAAGCACATTGCTTTTCTGTAGTTTCTGGAGACTAAAGACTTGGCTTTGCTCTGCAGTCTCTTTAAGTCCTTTCTCTCATGGTCTATGACAAAATGATGCATTTTCATTCAATTCAAATTTAAATGTAGATTAAAAGGTCATTTAAAAGGAATGGAAAGGCAATATTTTTTAATATCTGTCCATAGTGCTGCCTGATTCAGGGCCATGACTGTGATTGGAATAAATAGAACACACAAACATTGGCTGGGAGGACACTGAGCTGTTAAATGGTCACACCTGCTGATGCTGCACAGATTTACAGCAACAGGCGCCGAGTGGATCAAATCAGGTTCAAGGATGCTAGTGATGAGAAATTCTTCCTTTTGACAGCCAAGGGCTTTGGTCCATCTTTATCTATTTCTTGTGTAGGGAAAAAAGGAAATCCTGATTGATCTCTTTAGAATTTTCATTAGTTTGTTTAACAAGCCAAGGGAAAGTGTCCCTGCTGGAATGCAAGCTCATCTCCGGTTAATTCTGATTAAGGGCAGCGTGCATTCCACATTGCTCGAGAAAGCATTAGCTGGTGGCTCTGCTGCTCAAGGAGTGCAAGGCCTGCCTCCCTCAAATGCTTTCCAGAACCCACTGTCAGCATGATCATTATGAAATAATGCAAGATTGCTTTATAGAAATACCATTTCATCCCGGAGTCAAAGGGCGGGTGAGGTCAGAAGAAAAGTGCCAAAACAACATTGTGGAGCTGTGATTATGTGAATAAATGTACCATTAGATCACAGATATTTTTTTAATTGCTTTTAGTTAGGAAGTTAACCATAAATGTCGAAATAATTTGTTTTGGTTGATGCTGAGCAGAAGTTATGGGAGCTAATGACTTTTATCAGTAGGGAAATCTAATTTAATAGTTTTAAGAATATAATAAAAGATAAACACTGTGCGTGCTAGCTATATGCTTAAGCATTAGTGTTCTAGTTTTTGGCTGGTGATTTCAGTTTTACTTCCTAGCCCAGAATTTTTCTGTTTGGTTAATGATTTAATAATAGTGGCGAGCCATCTTTTTCATTTTGAACACATTTTTGTTTGATCCAGAGTAATTTAGATCCAATTGAAGTTCCAATACAGAATGAAAACATGTCATGTGCAGAAAAACAAGTGCTTAATTATACCATATATAGCAGTGTTTCAGTTGTTACATTTTTGCACTTACAAGTCTTTACTGGAAATATTTTTAACTCAAGTGTTCACATGAGAAGAGATTACTAGCTGTGATGAAATGTGCTGAGTTGAGTGATAATTTTGCTGATTATGGACTGTGCTAAGAGCCTTCAGCGTATTTGAAATTCAAATCTTGTATTTTCTTGAAAGGCTATCATGTAATTCACTGTCTAACGCACATCTGGAAAAGCAAAATCATTTTAAAAATTGAAGAATCCTTAGCAATCCTTTCAAACACAAGAAGTGAATATACAGCTTCCAATCTTAAAATGACAGATCATGCAAATAAACCAAGTGCTTCCATCTCTCTCTGTGCTCAACATAAAAGGAATAGTTTCCAATTAGCATTGTGTTGTATTTGTCAGTCATGCACAGAATATTTTGGAGAAGATCTTAATTTATCCTCAATAAGTATTAAAATTTATTAATGAATGTTTGACAGTTTACTTGTCTGCAGATCTGGCCACCATGACTCTCAGCCCTCACCCAATGTATGTTACAAATTTTATAGAAACGGTGACAGTTTCAAACAGGAGAAACTCAGAACAACTTCACAGCTTCCTGTGAAGCTCTTCTGCTAAAAAATAAAAAAAAAGACAGAAGAGGAATTGGTCTCTGCTTTTCCACCTTTCAGAGAGAACTCTTTCCTATTATGAGTGTTCATCATGTGAATTTCCTTACTGGTGTCTTATCTTATCCATTAATTCACCAGGACAGTTTTCTGACATTTTGATTTTGGAAGTGCCAAAGTAAAGACTTCATTTTGTCCTTCTCGTACTTTAATTTCCATTCTAATTTAACCACATATCCCCCAAATTTAAATATGGTTTCAGTCGATCCAAACTGCATTTTTAGTGAATAAACTGCTCATGAAAAAATATAATTTGTGCTTTTCCTATAATCTGCTCAAAAATTAAGATGAATTTTAACACAAAGGAATCTGTTAATTTTTCAGTTACGAGAATATGCAGATGTATGTATTCTCACAAATAGTTTCAAAGCCATTTTTAAAATCAAATTAATTTTGAAATCAACTTCTCTTTTACTACGCAAAAACGTTTGTGGGCACTCAGAATGTTTTTGTGGAACGGATCTAGAAGTTTCCAGCTAGGAGAAAACTATATACATGAAAAAAACCCAAAGTAATTAAAATATTTTAAAAACAACTAATAATCCCCACACCATTTGATGGCTATTTGTCACTAGCCCTCTGTTCTTCATAATGCTTCTGGTATGTATATATAATTTTAAACTCTAACCAAGTTTTGGATCCTTACTAATGAGGACCTAAGCAGTAGGAATGCAAGCACACACGTTTTAGAGAAGATTTACAAGTCATAGTTGTGAAGACAATACAGCCATTCACAGATCAGTGGAAACCCTAAGTGTTCATTTAACCTTTAGCCTTAGTGTCATGGAAACCTGTAGTGGTCTTTCACCCATAACACCCTTGAAAATGAAGATTCCTTCTGGCCAGGAGGCTTTCAATTACACTATTGATCAGAGCTATTTAAAGGATTATGAGCTCCTCATTTGGGCTGTAAAAAAAAACTAATTACATGGCAAAGAACAATATCTGTAATGCAGTAGGTTTTGAAAATACCTACATTGCTATACATATGAAAGACACTTAGATGAAGCAAATAATTGCAATGGAATAGCTAGCAACTTAAGCAGTTATTCTTCCTTAATTTTTGAGTACCTAGAACACTGTGATTTGCTATTTTATGTTAAATCTAAAGGATAACTTGCAGAGCTAAGTTTTAATTTGAATATACTCATTCTGCAGCCACCCTGATAGTACATGACAGCTGAGATCAATTTTTATTTCACCAAATGGCTGAACTGTGTAGTTATAAGGAACCTTAATGAGATTAAAATTTTTTTATCAAGGTGAAAATGCATTACATTTTTCTTGTTGTGTAGTGTTTCCTGTCCTATCTCTTGAGTTCAGTGGGTGGTATTTCAGAATTTCCAGAATAGCTTTCACATTCTGGTGTTGAGAAATAATCTGCACTGGCTTTCTATTTTCAGTTTCAAAATCTGTATTGGCTTTCTATTTTCAGTTTCAATTTCAATGAATGTGATGAGCTCACACTCCAAGGTGTGATTCTGATATTAATTATTCTGTTATTTGTGAATCTAGTTAACAAAGAAAGGTAGGTAGTATTTTTGCAACACTAAAATTTCAGAAACAATTATTTTAGGCATAAAACGTACCACTAACATATCCCTGATATGTTTTATTTATTAAACAGCATAATGAAACCACTTTGCATCTGTTGATGGTTCCAGAGGGTTGCATATTAAACAGCTCAAATACAACAGATACCATATAGCTTCATAATAATTTGTTTTCACTTCATTGTTAGAGTCAGGTGTTGTGTATGGACTATAATAAACAGATTCTCAGCTAGAATAAATGATTCAAACTCAATTGACATCAGCAGAGACAGGCTAACTTGCACCAGTTTAGAAGTTAATCCTGCCTGCTACAATATTTAATACCAATCCCACAATTGTACAATTGTTCAATTGTTCAAATATTTAAAACAGCAGCAGTATGGCTGGTAAATATAAAAAAAATACCTTAAAAGAAAAAATAATTCTCAATTCTGTTATATTGATTTTATTCGGCAGTCCTAGCCTTGTTTATATTCAAGTATTTCACATTCAATTTGTATGAACACATTATTTAGAAACAAAGGTTATATTTTGTTGCTTAACAGATGGCTCAGAGAAAAGGTTCAAGAACAGAATTATTTAGGGAAATATGGTCTTGCAAGAAAAATGAATGTGGGCATTTTACCTCATATTCAAGGTATCCCACTGGTCATGGAATGAGGTTTATACACAGCCATTCACTCTCACTGGTTGCAGGGTCCTTTAATCAGTATTGCAAGCATGCAAGTGTAAATTATCAGGGAAAAAAATTAGGAGTTCATGGCTCTAAAAGGTGATGAAATTATTTGATAAGTAAGCTGTTAAATGGTGTGATTGAGTTTGAGCTTTTTTCCACTGGAAACAGCGGTACAGTCATTTAGATCACTGAGATTATGAAAATGTTTTGTTTAACTGTTAGATATTTTTGCTGATGAAAGCTGGCAAATAGAGTAGGAATGGGAGATGTGGTTGGTAGCCAGGCTAGAATAGCTATATGTTTCACTTTTAACTCGACAGATTTTCTCTTTTAGGCCATAAATTGGGTAAGCAATTAAGCACATTTTGATGTGACATCAAAGGTGTGTTTTGTTTTCCCAAACTGGAAGAAATGAACGATGCACTTCAATTCTTTTCTGAATTAAGGTCTTAATTTTCATCCTATGTTAAACAAATGAGCCTAATGATCTTTGCTAACAGATATTTTTCTATCTAATGTTATCTTACTGAAATGCTTTTCAAATATGCCAACTAATTGTTAATCTCTATCTATGGATCCTCCAAAAAAAATGGTTTTAGCCTCTTAGAGGCTGACTTCAAGCAGCTTCTTAAAACTAGTCCTGCGTGGAGGAGTAGGTCTCACAGCAGCAGCAGCAGCAGAGGATGGTTAAAGGTGTGGATGCCAATGCCTGTGCCACTGTTTAGTCTTGACAGATCGGCCTCCGCCCATCATCCTCCAGGGCCCCATCAACCAGACCCTGGCAGTGGATGGCACAGCTCTGCTCAAGTGCAAGGCCACCGGCGACCCCCTCCCTGTCATCAGCTGGCTGAAGGAAGGGTTCACCTTCCTGGGCCGGGACCCTCGAACCTCCATCCAGGACCAGGGGACGCTGCAGATCAAACCCCTGCGGGTGAGTGATGCAGCAGAACGAGCCTGACGGGTTCTGTGCGCCTCAGGCAGCTCTGCTTGGCTTCCTCTTGTCCTCAGAATTAACTCGTCTTTTTCACTATTCTCACCAAGTCATCGCCCATTCTTTGACATTGTGTGGGAAAGGGCTGGGGTGGGGGAGGAAGTAGAGCAAAACTAACATCAGATAATTCTATGAGAATTCCCTAAAAACAGAATTGATATTTAAAATTGTATGTATGTTGCAATAGAACACAAAAGGCAGGGGTAGATAGAAATACAAAAGGACAGTCCTTCCTTATCTTTTCAGTTATTCTTACCCTGAAGCCACTGGCCTCTCTGTCAAACTTAGAGCAGTTCCTTGGCAAAATCTGACGATAATTTTCCAAGTAGTTGTGCTAGAACATGATCTGGAGCTCATCAGGGTTTGACCATGCACTTTCTCCATCAACAACTCATCAGTCATGAGCTGGCTGATTTATTCCAGAATTATACTTCCTGCAAATGTTCCACCAGACTGCAAATGGGAAATGACCGCTAATACTGTAGCAGACATGCAGTCATATGCAGAGGGATTTCTATTAAAAATTAAATACCTGTTGTAACATTTACATTTTTACACATGAGAAAATACAATATCCTCTAATACTCCAAATAGGATCATGTCACATGCTGTTGATAGATATTGCATCACTAATCTCTTTTTTGGCTTTTAATTTTTACCTGTTCAAAGATAAACGTGTATTTGTTTGTGTGTATTCAGACAAGCGTACATATGAAAAAATAGTAAGTTAAATATACTTATTTGTCAAGAACTTGAAGATAATTTCAGAAACCATTTTATTTAGTCAGCAGAAATGTCTGCACTTAATTTTACCATCCAAAAAAATGTCAATAAACATAGTACTAATGACAAGACATAAAGAGCAGTTTTGTTGTCTGATACCATCTCATCAGTGATCATAGATGAATTGTAAACTTCCTTGGAACAAAATAGAATTTATTAAAAAATTTATGCTAGCTTGCTTTGAGTAAACAGTTTGTCCTTCTTCCCTGGGCTGAAGGCAGGTTTAGGCCATCAAGGTTAATGCATTTTTCCTGTAGAGCTGGATTAAAGAGTGCGCTTGAATAGTCAAGATTCCCCAGTAGTGTTAGAAAGCAGCAATTAAAGGTGGAAGCTTAGTGATTTCAAACAAACTTTAAGGCATTGATGATGGGCTTCTGTGGAGTGTCCACGAGGCAGAAGCTCTTGGGATACCTGTGTGCATGCTGCTATGCAAACAATGAAATTGGTTCTGGATCGTGCCAGCGCATTAATCTCACCGTTAGAGGCTGTGCCTGTAAACTACAGGGGAAAAAATTGCTTACAAGAGGAGAAGAAAACAGTATTAGTAGTGAGTGTGGTTCTGAAAGACATGAGGCTTTTATTGATCCTTAAGTGGCTCATTCACTGGTAACCAATTTTCCTTAAAGGCTCAGAAAGGCATTTTTTAGAAATGCCTCTATAGCAGTAATGTACACTGTATGTTTGACTCAGATTTAAGAACAAAAACTGCATAGAACCATAAACCCCAGGTTTCTCCTGTACCTTGCAAGTTTTATGAATTAAATGTGGATTTAAATGAGGAATGTTTAACTTTTCTCTCAGGTCTGCCTAAGTAAGGACTAGCACCACTTCCTAAGGGAAAAAAGGGCCACAAAAACATCCAAGCATGCTTATATACCCAAGTTCAAAATAAATCAGTAATTGGCACCCACACGTCCTCAGCCTTCTGGATGAGGGTAGATTTAGATTAGGTATCAGGAAGGAATATTCCCTATGAGGGTGGTGAGGCACTGGAACAGGGTTCCCAGAGAATTTGTGGATTCCCCATCCCTGTTCAAGGCCAGCTTGGATGGGGCTTTGAGAAACCTGGTTTGGTTGGATGGAACTTTGAGCAACCTGCAAGGGGGTTGGAGTGAGAGGATCCTTAAGGTCCCTTCCAACACAAACCATTGTCTGATCCTTTCCTATTTCTGTTTTCCTATCCTCTGCTATTTCTGTTACAGCACAATCAAATGATTCATGAGCCTGCAACAGTCATATGGGCCATAGTCATAACACGAACACAGAGATTTTTCTGATCAGCCAATCTCTCTGTTGCCCTGAGGAAGACAACTAAAAATCCACATATGTCACTCACTCAGTACCTCTTCAGACAGGTCAACACTGGTGGAAAACTCCCTTCTGCAGTAGAAACATGCCACACCAGGATTAGACACCTGCATTAACTAATGAATAAAACTTTATTTTATTGAAAAGGGAATATTTTTCCATTCACCTCCCTTGTTGTTCGATTTTGGTTTTTTTCCATAGCACAAAAAGGTAGAAATAATTGAATTACCAACACATTAAATCTGTATCTAATCCATCCACAGCCTGGAAGTTAGATAATTTGCCATAACTTGCAAGAAGCAGTGTATCTCCAGCTTGCTTTGTATGTTGTTTGCCTTCTGCAAGTTACTCTGTTGTGTACACCACATACCTCATGCACCATCTGTCACAGTAGTACACAAATGAAGTTGAGAACCATAGCCTTGAGAAATATTCCCCATTATCACATAATGAAGAATTATATATTTAATAAAATCTCAGAGGAAGCAAAATAAAACACTGCTTCAGAATGCTTTAAGGCTCTCTCCTCTGGAAAATCTCTCCTTTCAAGAGTCTTTCTCATTTCATTAGCAGCACTGCTATATTTTGAGTCTTTGAGCCATTGTGAGAGGAGTTTTTATTATTGCTTGTATTTCACACAAAAAAATGCAAGTTATGCTCATTCAGAAAATTGAGCTTGCATTAAGGAGTTGCTTCCTTGCCTATGAATGGTACCCTGCAGTCTCAGTGTATCTGAAGAAAATAGAAACAAAATTCATTCATGACAAAGCTAAAAATCAATTAAAGTATATATCAACAAGTAATCTAAAGAACATCTTGCTTTTTTGCCTTGACATTCTTCTTGAAGAGTGACGTATAAGGACATATGCTCTAGTGCCAATCTGCATTTAACAGAAAACCCATTACAATTCCTTGAAGTCCAATAAAGTTTCTGGGATGCAGTTCTCTTTCCATCAAGTCATGTGATGGTGAATAAAATTCTTCCTAATCACTGGATTCAGCACTCCCCTTTTTCTGCTTCCACCTCCAGATTATAATGCTTTATGCATCGTGGTAGGAGAGCTCTTCCCTATATTTTGTGCTTTGTAGAGTTACCATTTTCCATCTATCACTGTAGTCTTCACTTGTTCTTGACTCAGAAATCTTTATTTTAAATTTAAATAGGAAATAGGAAAACCCTTGGCAAATTTGCTAGTAAAACAGTTTTTACAGCTATGAGATTAATATTGGCAATCTAACTCAAAGCAATTTCCCCAAATAAATGTAGAACATTTGAACTAGCAAGGGAATCACAATAGTTTTATACAAATGCTTTTTTTTTTTTTTTCTACCAAAGGGCCTTGCAAGGCTGAAATAAAATCCCATGTGAAATGGATATACGATAGACACAGTGTAGGGTCTAATTTAATGTTGCTGATGTTGCTGTTTGGAAAGTGCTTGGACGACTGTCTGTGTAGAGAGTACCACTCTTTCATTTCAGCAGCATTTGTATGTGGCATGTATAGAAATTACTTCATCTGCCATAAGAGTCTAAGGTGTTGTAACATCTTCCTCGCACTGGAAATGGGACTCTGTGTCATCATGGGATAATGAATGCTAAGAATTTACCCCCTAAGAGGTTAATTGTTGTTATATTGTTACCTGATTTCACCTGCATTTGTTGTAACACACTATCAGAAACATCCATTCTGGGAGCATTTACAGTACTGGTACCATTAACAATATGAAAATTAGAATTAGTAAAGTATTAGAAGCAAGTAATCTTATTATAGTTCTCTAAAGGCAAGCCACCATTAAGTGATTGCTTGAAAATGTCTGGTGCCTTCTAGTCTGGTGTAAAATGTAGGCTAAGTCCTTCTTAGCAAGGAGCAGATAGAAAAAGAAAATCAGAGTAAACTCAGGTGATTTCTAACAGGTTGTTAAAGCTGCCCTTACGCCCTTTTTATGTCCAGCTGTCCGATACTGGGACTTACACTTGCGTTGCTACGAGTTCCAGCGGGGAGACGTCCTGGAGCGCCGTGCTGGAGGTGACAGGTAAGTCCTGCCCAGGGGTGTGTTCCCCCTGGGACATGAGGGAAGTGGGGACCATAGGACAGCACTCTGAGTCAGAGCATCTGTTCTGGAACTTCTGGGCTTGGCATGGAGAAGTTTTGAGTGAGAAGGCTGCGTTCCTTCACACACCTTGCATTTCATTGCTATTGTCTCATAATGCCCATTGACATCACAACAATTTTCATGTTTGTGGCCAGTGACTGCAGTATGCTTTAATTCTTCTAACAGGAGTATTAATAAAATGTGGATTTATCCAGTAATTGGCTTGGGCAAGAAAAGTCCAAAGTGCTCTCTGTGAGTACTGCAGTCAATTTGAATACTGGAACTTTCTCAGCAACAGAGTTTTTGGTATTTTATGTACATGTCAGCAAGCTGGGCTTTTTTGTTATTCTTTCTTTTCTTTCTTTTTTTTAAAATATATTTTTACATAACTTTTTGAGTTTTGCATTTTTTTTCTTTTATTATGTACTTAAAGAACAATAGCTCTTCATCTAAAAACACGTGGTAATAATGCAATTGTTGACTTAGTTCTTTATAGATAAAGAACATCCGTTATGCTGATTTTGCAGATGTTTACCCTGCTTTTCAATTTAATCTTTTACTTTGATCAAATTGTACAACCAAGGATAAAAAGTAATTGTTTTGTATTTGCCCTTCACAGAATCCGGTGGAGCAGCAGTCAGTAAAAATTATGATATAAATGACCTCCCTGGGCCACCATCCAAACCTCAGGTCACTGATGTTACTAAGAACAGTGTCACCCTGTCCTGGCAGCCAGGGACCCCTGGAAGCCTACCAGCTAGTGCATATATCATTGAGGCTTTTAGGTATGTGAATTATACCACTTTTAATCTCCTTTCTTTCTAATTTTGCTTAAACCCTGGTACCATGGGTTTGTGGTGTTCTTTTGGACTCCACACATATCATTAGAAGCTCATTAAATGACTCAACTCCATAGAAGGCATTGATTCATATTCTTTACATTGATTTTTTTGTAATTTATCACTTTTCTCTAAGTGATTAATTGGAGGACATCTAACTATTTCTTCGGGTCAACAGGAATATAAGAGAAAAATGCAGTAATTATTTGTCACTTTTCACTTAATATTGATGATCAGAGAGAGTCTTCTGTGGGAATGCTGCAGGTTCTTGGCTATCATCATTCAGATAAAATGAAAATAAAAGGGTAATCCTGAAGCCTCTATGCAAATTTTAATTCCTGCTCTTGTTAAAGCAGTACCTATTAAGGAGTCAAAGTGCTTTCAGTTTCTATTTTTCAGTGGTTTAGACAGATGAAAACTTCTAACTGAGAAGACCAGTGCTGATAATTTAGTATTTTATCCTGCAGCCTAAAGCTGAGAATAATCCAGGTGCACCTTCCACACAACAGAGGTACAAAAGAACTCCTGGGCTCCAATTCAGCAAGTTTGTTTGAGTATGGACCATACTCTGACCTGTATCTCTAGAACACATTTCATCTTAAAAATCTGCACCTTCTTAAATGTGTTCCTTAATCCAGGTGTTAAAAAAATGACAAATGCTTCAGTTCACCTCTAAGTTAAAATTCATGCCAAAATTTGCTATTATCATATGCATGCAAATTTTAGCTCACATGCTATGTTTTATGTAAAGAACAGTACTGTATTTGCAGTTTGTTGGTTTTGTTCTAGAACTTACTCTTTATGCATTGAATGAATGAAGTGATTCAAACAACATAAACTTTGTAGCTTTCCATTTCCTTTTTCCTTTTAATATATTTAAGGATATTTTAACCAGGGCTATGCAACAAAGCATAGTAAAATAAAATTTTCTCTTTAAATTTTTCTGATGTTTCACCCCTAGATAAGCTTTAATGGTGCCCCATCAATAACTTTTACAAAAGCCAAACATTTTCATTAAAAGCTGTTTTAACAATCACATTTGAAATCTTTTCATATGGTGGATTGTAATCTAATTATAATAATGTTGAATTGAAAATGTAGTGACAGAAAAAATATTCATATACTTTCTTCCATTTCAGAGCATATTTTCAAAAAAGAAAAATTAACTTTGAGTGTGAATTTAGTTCAAGGAGAATACTTTTCTTCCAGTGACAGCTTATTGATATAGTTTACTTTGCAGTATAGAAAATGATTCTTTTAAGAGAACTTTTCTTTCTAAGGCTTTTGTTCAAGAGTAACCTGTTTATCATTCAAATTTATTTTACAGCTTTCTACCCTTTCCTTTAGTGGGTATTTTATTTTAGAGAAATAGCTAAAAGTTTTACTTCTATTGCACAGAGAAATACTTTTGACAGCTGCATTACATTTTTCGCCTGTCTCAATGAGCTAACTGAAAAAAATATTTTTAATTTCACCCTGCTTTTACTACTTCTTTCTGTACTTAGAGTTGATCCAGGGTTACAGAATCGGTCCTTTCACTTCTTTATTTTTCTCTTGCATTAATTTGTAACCTTCCACCCTGTTCTCGTTGCAGTCAGTCTGTGAGCAACAGCTGGCAAACGGTGGCCAACCACGTGAAGAGCACCCTGTACACTGTGAGAGGCCTGCGCCCCAACACCATCTACCTGTTCATGGTCAGAGCCATCAACTCACAGGGTCTGAGCGACCCCAGCCCCATGTCAGATCCTGTCAGAACTCAAGGTGAGGGGGGTTCAAGGCTGGTGTGCTCCAGCTGAAATAGAAAGAAGGAGCTGAGGGTTGGCCAACAGGTCAGTCTGGCCGTTCGGCTTTAGTGCGCTCACTGAAGGAATCATGGTTTGAGCTCAACCAATAAGGATGAAAGTAGTCCACTGTTTGCTGCATCAGTCTGGGGCTTAGGAGAGAAAGGTTACCTCTTTGATCCTTTGTACACTGTAGACCTTTTGGTTTGCAGTTCACTTAGACTGGATTTGCCCCTGGGTCCTGTTGAAAGCAATGTGAGTTACCCAAGCATTTCTGAAAAGCCCTCTGAATACCCTCCTCGCCTCAGTATCTTTTCTCTCCATGTCCTTTCTTCCTCTCCATTAGTATAGTAGGGATATACTATGATAACAAGTGTTTATAACAGGCAGACACCGTGTTTAGAATTGGTTTCAATCAAAAGAAATGAGCAACATATCCATAGTTTGTTGATTAATCTGAGCCAACATTGAGGCAGAGAATTCACATAAATTAAGGCATCTGCATGCTAAGGATATATAGAAGTTATTCTGAGAAAGGTGTGGGCCCTCTGTTTATATACCTACATTTCTGAATTCTTTTTAATCCATTGCATAAGCCAAGAGAAAAGGCTGAAGTGAAATCCTTCATTTGTAGGGTGATGGTAGGATTGATAGCTGTGGTCCTCCATTGCTATTGGATCACCTATTCTGTTAACATTGCATCAAGCTCTGACTGAATATACCTACCACAAACAAATTTCCCTTCACAGCATGGATTTTTTTTTTGCTTTGACAAGACATTTCATGAATACTTAATTCAAGAGTGTAGTTCTGTGTGAAACATGTAATACAGGAATTCATAATTCTTTGGAATAATAATTTTTCGAATCCAAAGTAATAGCTCCTGTCACTGTTAATTTAAAATTAAATCCTCTGTGTCTGTTTATTGTTATTCAGAGACTTCTGTCTCTGAAGATGTAAGGGTGGCCATCCTGAGTCAATCTCCAGCATGTGTGTTTTAACTTGTTTGAGTCCTTTTCTGGCTGGAAAGAGATAAACAAGAGTAGAGTGGTATTTCTTTATCACATCACCATCCAGTCTCCCTCATCCCAGCCTAGTCCTGAATAAATCTGTCCTGAATAGTTATAGCCTCAAACCTGTAATCATGGCTGGAAAAGGAAAAACAGAGCTGCTTTCTCAAAAGCTGGAGGAGTGAGTTGTGCAGGAATTTCATGGCCTGACTATCCATGGAGTCTCACAAGTTTCCTTCTTTCCTATATTCCCATTATTATAGGGTGACTCATGCTTTTCATTGCAACAGCCTTTTAGTCTGCATAACTTATCACCTACCTAAAAAAAAACAACTTTGTTTGGCATTTGAGTGTCAAGTATAGACTTTTTATCTGACATACTGACAAGCAATTTGATTTCAGTAAAAACATGTCTTTTAATTAGCTACAGCATGTGTTGCAGCTTCCATTTCCAGAAGCTGTTTAGCAGTCAAGCACACTGAGACATGTACAGGATTTATAGCTTCTTTGCAAGCCTGCAGTTTAATAGAATTAAATCATAAAATCAATTGAAAATTAACATAATGTTTTGATGTGATTTCTAATTATGCCTGAATTCAATTCAGGCTCACAGAAGAAGCTGACACACAGTGGAAAACCTATTCACAGTGGCCATGGAGAAATAACAAAGCAGCTATGGCAGTGCTATATAATAATAATTTGCAACAGGTGTCAGTGGTAGCTGTAATAGCTGAATATTTAATGTACTGGTATTCAGTACAGCAAATACAAGTAATAAGATTTCATGTAAATTTTCACCAGTAAACTGAAGTTAGATAATCAGGTGCACTCAGAAGGTTTACTTAATATGACTTAGGTGAAATAAGGACAGAGAAATCAGTAACTACTCTAATGAAGGAGTTGAAGTTGATTTCTTGTTGGATTATTAATAGATGAAACTATATACTAAAAAAAAACTTTCAAAAAACTATATATATTGCTATCCCTGAACTCAAAATCAATAGCAAATAATAGTATATTCACTGAAACCTGAAAAAAGAGGGGTAAAATTTAATTGTGATCAGGGTGTAGCTTCTTGCACCAGTTTTGCTTGAGTTGTGATTCTGTTATTCCAATACTTAATGATACCCTTAGAGATAGATCAGCTGCTTTTCCACCAGGAGCCAACTAGTAATGTGAAAATGACATTACACTGGGAGCATCACACATGCATATGTTTCCAAGTGTACATACCAGAAAACTGAATTCCACATGTGCATCTTGGCATTTATTTCTTACTGTTATTAGTCCATGTTATTCTGTTACTTCTGGGCATATGTCTTATTAAAATGATGAAATGCTGTTCACACAAAACACTGTGTGGAGGTGTCTTTTCCTCTGAGGGAATACAGGTACTTTGTTGGTTGTATACGTCAGGATAACTTAACCTAAAATGTTAGCCATGAATAACTGTAGATTTATTGTACCAAGGATCATAGCTTTTTGTGGATAGAAGCATAAATGATCAGCTTCTAGACCAGTCTGAGTTGCAGTTTTATTTTATAATATCTCTGTTTCCTGGCTGCTCGAATAAACATAATTTGCTAGACAAGCACCTTCACTGACACTAATACTTGGATTATATTCCCTTTGGAGATCCATGGAGACATTTTAATTTGGATATCAATAGAAGCCTGTGGCAATATTGTTTATTGGTGACTCAGAACCCATAACAATCCAGAATTATGAATGCGAATTATTGATCATCAAAAACTACTTACTTTCAAGATCTGGAGACATGTGATTAAAGTTCTTACATTTAAATGTTTCATTCTTAAAACAACTATTATTTCTTTTAAATAGCATTTAGAAGATAAAAAGAAATCACATGATGCCTATTCCCATATCTAAGTCCATCAGAAGGGGAAAAAACTTTTATGTATGTATTTTCTTCATAAGGAAAGGATGTTGATCCAAAAAATGAAGAGCTGTCTTTGACTGTTGAATCCCAAGGGAAAACCAAGCAGAATTCAGAGATGCCTATACAGGCATTACCATAATTTACCAGTCCTTTTTCAGTATCTCTGTAATTGGATTTTGACTAGAAGAAACAATTCCCCCACACACTTTGAAGGGCACATAATCTTGAAGAGAAAATTTCTGTGGTAGATTGTTTTCGTTGGCCTTTTACTAGATGAAAACCAGTTTGGCTTTCTAAATTAATTTTTTTCCCTCATGTTTGCACTAGATTTCATTAGCTATGTCTGTAAAGGGAAATTTTGCTTTGCAGGGGGAAAATGCTATTTTTAGTATTTGGTTTCTTGTGTGCATGGTATTGGGGGAGAGGAAGCTTAGTGAAAGTTTGGAAACATATAATGACTTAATGTTATGTGTGCTGTAACAAAATAAAAAAACACTGTTCATTTTCTTCAATTATTCTAACCAATTTGGTTCCAGACTTCTGGGAAGCATTCTTATTATCTGAGTATTTTGGAATTGGTGAACATTGCATCTCTGTCATCATTTACCAGAGCTGAGAAAACTTTGCCATCTAGTCAGATTACTCCTTTAAACATATTTATAGTTCATTATTTCGTAAGTGGCTAGAGGTGAATGGTTTATTTGCGTTATTTGACATTCATTTGAGTTTGTGTTTCAACCTTAGTGCCTAATTTTTTTTAAAAACAGTGCTGTAAAGGATGTTCAAATCAGGTCATTGGGCTACTCAGTAATTATTATTGATGCCATATCTAGCTCTTCTCATTAAAGTAATGCTTTCATATGTGTGCCTGGCAGATATCAGCCCCCCAGCACAAGGTGTGGATCACAGGCAAGTCCAGAAGGAGCTGGGAGATGTCATTGTACGGCTGCATAATCCTGTTGTGCTGACACCCACGACAGTGCAAGTCACCTGGACGGTAAAGCTGCTGCTCTTCTTACCTTAACAGGACCTTTAGTCTGTATATTTTGCCTATTTATCCATTCGGTGTCCTACCCCCCAGAAAAGATCCAGTCTTGACCCCACTGTGTCTGCTCTGACAATCTAACATACAGAAGTTTGCATGTAGATGTGTGTGTGTGTGTATATATATATGTATATGTGGCAATGAAATAGTCATTTTCTCTTTCAGGTCAGGCAGGTTCAATGTCTTCAGTCTTCTGCTCAAAGCAAGTCAGCTGTCTGGCTAGAAAAACATAAAAATGAGTATGCTTAAATGATAATTGATCTGTGGATTCATTACACTGCATGTCAAAAAATAATCAAAGTTAAAAATCAACATGAAATTGCTGTATAAAAAAGTACTTTCCACTTCAAGTCATAGTGACCTCTGACAATACCCTATTATTTAGTGACTCCAAAATCAAAAATATCTTTCTTATGGGGCAGTTGTAGTGAAATCAGAAGCACGTGGTGCTAGTGCCTGATCCAGTGTAGCATCTGGTTTTCCAGCACAAGCCTTACCCACAATGAGTGGATATCCTTTCATTAGAGAAGACCAGAGTCTTTGGGGCAGTACTTAACAACATTTCTATTTGAGGGGTCAAACTGCTGGGTGGATTTTCTAATATAGTGTTTGGCTTTCAAATTGCTCTGTTTCCCTTCCTGAGGCTTGATGGAAAGGGTTTGTAGGAGTAGGAGAGAATTCCTAGGGCACTGCACACCAGAAAAGAGTGCTTTGCTCTTGGGGCATCTGCCCAGAGGAAGGAGAGCCACGAGTGGAAGAGTGGGAGAAAAACTGCCCTGCACAACACCAAAACAGTTGTATTCCATAGGATGAATTCTTCTAGGGGGGCATTCACAATGCTCAGGGTTTCCCTTCTACATGTCATGTTGCTAAGAGCTTAATGTGTGCAGGGGATTACACAAGAGGAGATGAGAAGTGTGGTGATAGATTGTGTATTACAAGGATTACTGTTGTTTTTGCACAACTCAGCCATGTTTATAGGGGCTTATGCACCATCCTTGTTCTGACAGATTTCAGTGGTCAGGGTACAGATTAGAATAAACAGAGAAACCCACAAATTTGTCTTTCATAGAAGATTATTTAGAGTATGTGTCACTGCATTTTGCCATCAGTGATGTCAGCATGCGGCTTGGCTTTCTTAAAATGCTGCATGTTTCAGCTACAATACCTCCAGGACAGGCTGACTAACCTTTGTAACAAACCCTTTTGCCCAAGCAGGTGGATCAGTAGTTCAGAGACTTTGGATGTTAGCAGAGAGTAATTTTAAACCTGGATCACATCCTTGTGGTGCTCCTTCAAGTCCTCTTTTGGGTGTGACAGCTTTCAGAAATACAGATTCATAGGCTGGCCCTTTCTATAGCATATACTGCAAAAGGAAGCTCCAATATAAACAGAATTCAGTTTTATACCATGTAACCAATGTCAGTATATTTTAATTAAATATATATGTTTATGTATTTCTCTGTGTGCCTGTAGATACGTGTGTGATATATATATATATATATATATTCCTCTAAAGGAATTTCCTGGTGCCCCTACAGAACAAGTAATGAATGTAGAAATGGTAAGGTAAAGACAAATTGTTGGAAATGCTATGGATACCAGCTTATTGGGAAGATCCCTCAAAGCAGTGACCCTGTGCCACCTGACAAGCACACAGGCCTCTGTAGAGGCATTTTGGAATTGCCCAGGGGAAGAAAGACACAAAGAAAGATCTCTGAAGCAGCTAATTAGAAACTATCCAGCAACCAGAACAAAACCAATTAATTCCCATAGTCTCTAGGAAAAAACCTCCCTCTATCCAGAGAATAAAGTCCA
>VZRX01009742.1:96853-149179 GCA_013398075.1 Notiomystis cincta | reverse complement strand
ATATATATATATATATATATTCCTCTAAAGGAATTTCCTGGTGCCCCTACAGAACAAGTAATGAATGTAGAAATGGTAAGGTAAAGACAAATTGTTGGAAATGCTATGGATACCAGCTTATTGGGAAGATCCCTCAAAGCAGTGACCCTGTGCCACCTGACAAGCACACAGGCCTCTGTAGAGGCATTTTGGAATTGCCCAGGGGAAGAAAGACACAAAGAAAGATCTCTGAAGCAGCTAATTAGAAACTATCCAGCAACCAGAACAAAACCAATTAATTACCATAGTCTCTAGGAAAAAAACTCCCTCTATCCAGAGAATAAAGTCCACACTATTAATATAAAATGGATAGATAGTGTAGCTATCATATAAAAGGACAGAAGTGCCATGAGAGTCTTAAGACTTTTTGTGTTGGATTTATGCAGTTCAAAGGGTGAATGCCAAGGAATGTCCTTGGTTACTGAATTTCTGGCATCCTGGCTCACAGCAAATTAACACCACTTTCTCCTTCCTTTATGAGATTGTTTTGGTTTTGCTTTCCCTTTATTTATTTCAAATTTGAGTTTAAATTTTCGGAAATAGTTCCCTGTGGCTGTGTTTAAAATGCACACATACATATACCCACATATTTTGAAAAGAAGGTCAGGCTTACTATGTCACTGTTGAAAAATAAGAAGAGGATTTTCAAAAGTTAGGTTTTCATTGCCACTTAAATTTATTCCTCTTGTGTATAGATATTAAAATATAGCTGTAATTATCTGGTCACATAGAGGATCTCTTCTTCATGGAGCTATTAAACATTTCTTTTTATCTTCTTTATTCTCTGTGTGGTGCCAGGTCTTATTAAATTCATACCATTGAAACCTTGCATTGAATAAAAAATTATTATTTTGTCTCACATGCTTGCTTATCTGTCATGCTCTCAACTGTAACATTTGTGTGCTTCACAACTAATACTGAATTTAACATCACAATGATAAAAATGTGTCATTATCCTAACTTTACACGTAGAGAGGTGAGGTGCAGAGATAGTTATTGCTGATGAGACTTGTGGAGTCAGATATGTCCACTGTTATCAAATGGCTAATTTTAAGCCTTGGACATGATTTATTTTTACTTTTATTAAAACATTTCACATTGCAAGAGCATATTCTGTATTCCAAGTGCTTTTTTAGCTGACCTCAGCTATGGGCCGGCACTTCTAGCCTCAGTGGGAATTAAATTTAAAGTTTCATTAGTGACCAAATATGAAATGTTATAAAGAAGCCCTGTGGCACAAGCAGGAATAAAAATTACTTATTCAACATGGCAAAAGAATTGCTGCTTTGAAGTTCTGACTGCCTTCTAGGAGGCTACCAGGCAGAAGGATAATTTATTTACCTCTGTTTTTTTAATTTGATGTAGATTTTAAATGAATCTACTTCATTGGAAGCTTCAAGAGTCAAATCCTTTAGACAGTTTTCCAGATTATCATCCCTATTTGCCTTGTTCCTGTAGGATACATAAATGGTAGTTCAGTTTGAATTTCCAGAGACTCCTGTGAGTCCATGCCAGGGAGTTCAGCACAGCATGCAAGCTACTCTGCCCAGCTGGGTATTGCTGTGGGAGAGAGGATTTCTTAGGATATTTTGGGGTAGACATTTGCATGCTACAGAGCATATTGCAGAATGTCTTTGGGGTGCAGATTAGCAGGTTTGCCTGAAAGGAGCTTATATCTGCAGGATAAGCTGCATTATGAATTTCTTGCCATCATTTAACAACCTCATAGCCATTGAACCCATCTCCTGTTCAGCTGTGGCATGTGTGAGTTTGAATGTGCAGGGAAAATGAGTTTCCTGTTCTGCACAAATGGTTTTGCAGATGTCTCCTGCACCATGGACTCATCCTAAAAGGAGGTGAGAAGGAGCACATAGGACTAATTCTGCTTGTAGGTCTCCTTAAAGCATTAGGTCAGTGCTGAGCAGCACCTGCCCAGGAGCATCTGCATATTCTGCCATCTGTCCTCTGAGGGAGAAAGTTTGTCTTTAGATCAGCAACTGTTACAGATCTTTTGAGTTGATATCACCAACTTGAAATATTCTCTGATCTCAGTATTCAACACTGAGAGTTCCTGCAATTGTTGAAATAATGCTGAGTAATTTGTGTAAGGAAATGGCAATCATTTACATTCTTTATTCTTTCATCAAGCCACAGTGCATGCTTCTAACAGCTCTGCCTATGTGTGTGTGCCAAACTTAAAATTGCACAGCTGAATTAATTTCTTTAATGCTAAGCATATAAGGATATTTTTAGCAGTCTGCATGTGGCATGACACATCATTACTGCAGAAATGGAGCAAATTGTGAAGTCACAGTCACTTTGTATTATATGTGACCATGTGTGCAAGTGTATATAAACATGCACACATATGTATGCACGTGTGTGTGTAAGTATATGTGAAATATACCTGTTCTACCCCTCACAAATATTTCTACTTAAGCCATGTAATTTTCCAAGAGTATTTTTTTATTAATTTGAAAACTGAACAAAACAAAAAAGTGTAGCTTTGTCAGTAAGCAAAGTGCCCTCTGAGTTCTGACCTTACAGAAGGCCCTTTTCATTCAGACTAGCTTTAACTGGGCATGAGATAGTTCTTCTCCTTGATACTGAATGTGACTGGTTGTTTACAGAAAGCATTAAAAGTGCATAATATTTTCTTTTGTCAGTACCCTCCCATACCCCGAATAATGAAATCACTGTCAATAATCTGGTATTTGGGCAGATCATGCTGCCTTGTTGTAATCAAGCTACTGATTGAAAGCTCTGTGAAACTCAGGTGAGCCCCAAATCAAGCTAGTTTATAGCACCCACAAATGTGACAGCCCTGTGGTACTACTGCTTTTGTATTCCTTCTACTGTTTAGTCTTTCAGGTTAGGATCTTAGAAGTCTAGGAGGAAAAGATGTGTACAGACAATTTGTATATTACCTCTGTGGGAGTAGATACAAAAGTGTGGGGGACTGAAAATTGGTATTATTTAGATGCTCTAGAGGGGTCCAGCTCTTCTCAGTGAGTTGGGAGGGGTGTTTGTGGTTATGCCATGCTGTACAAAACACTTTCCATACTGTGTTGTAGCAGCACAATGCTACTGTTCAGTCAAATCAATTCTGAATTTTCAGGTTTCTCCACTAGGCAGCAGTCAGTAGAGCTTAAAAACAGAGCAAAGACAAGATGGAAAGTTCTAACAAAGATATACCATATTTCTATGTAGCTTCTAACTCAAAAGTGAGGCAAGAATCAAACTCAGTGTTTGATTATTAAACATCATAACCTTATATTGTAATTTAGGTTAAAAATCTGTATTATAAAGTGGATGAAAGCATTATTTTTACTGAATTTTGTTGTAAACGTGAGGTTCATAAAGTCTTTATATCCATAAAACATTTAGTTAATCAAAGTCAAACATGGATAAAAACAGTTTACTCTGATTTACAGACTCCCTTCATCTGGAAACAGCTGCTTAATGTTCTTCTTAAAAACACAGCTTGATTCTTTCGGTATTAACAAGCTATTATTGTGAGTTATATCCCTCTTTCAGTGCATAAATTCACTTAAAGTGAATGCAGAGAAGTTTATAAAATGCAAGCTTAATGTTGTTGTAACATATGTTGCAAGGTTTTTAACAGTGACAGTTTTGATGAAAGACATTTCTGCCTTGCTTTCATAAATAAAGCTTTCTTCTTGCTTGCCTTGCTTTTTAATGTCTAAGAATCTGTGTCCCCTCTGAATGCCTCAATAAACTGTAACAAGATTATAGGAGGAGCGTAATAGAGCGTGGTTTGTGTTTTCAGCCCTAAATTCATTTATTCTTAAGAGAAGTCAAACAAATGTTTCTGTAATTCTGGAATATCTTTGAGCAGGCAAATTGACAAGAACCTAAGAAATATCCTACTTGTTGAGTCTTAGTTATGACACAGATTTACCAAACAGCCAGCTGTATAGTCTTGTTATTTGTGCTGCACTTTCTTTGCTCCTTATGTGGCAGCTACAGAAGCAGCTGGGTTTGGTTTACTTTTAGCAATCAAATTGGTTCGGGTTTTTTGGTGTTTTTTTCCCAGGAAAAATCTGTGCAAGAATCATAATGCCTCGATTTTTGGGGGGTTTTTTGGAAGATAAATAAATGCATGCAACCTCTCTTAAGATAAAACACATATAAAGCTTTTGTTCAAATAAAAATCCTATTTATAGGATAAAATTGTTAAACTTCCAGGGTCCAATCTTGAATTCTGCTTGCCTAGCAACAAATAAAATATAAACTGAAACCAACATTCCATCTCATCTGATGGCCTGAGAGCATCACAGCCCCAGGATGGAAAGGGATTGTGAACTCAAGAAACAGCACATGTCTTTGGAAGTTGTTTTCTCTGCATCTGTCTTATGTTTATTTTACTTTGCTGTGCATCTCATGAGCTGTGAGCCAAGTAATGGACTAATTATAAGCATGTAGGGTATCTTCAAAGACTTGTCCTTTTCTGAAAAGAATTTGTTTCTCTTTTCTTCTCCTATTTCAGCACATCAGTAGCCAAGATGTGCTTAATAAGTTTACATGCAGAAAGCCTTATGCCAAAGTTTTCTTTTCATGATTTATTGAAGGGGTGAGGCCTTGTTTTATGATTTAAAGTGGTATTTGTCATGATATATAGAGCTGGAGAAAGCAAAACAGAAAGAAATATTCTATAACAAGTAATGTGAGACAAATGCTCTTTTGTAGACAATCAACTTACAAGAAGGTAGTTAAATTATTAAATTGAGCATCTTAAATGTGAATTTCCTCATTTTGATGAGGGCAAAATTATACTGGGGAACTGCTTCGTTTTCTTTTTACGCACTTTTTTGGGTTGGTTTCTTTTGTTCACTGTACTAAAGACTTGCTGTATTACTTATGCCGTGCCCAGGTTGACCGCCAGTCGCAGTTTATCCAGGGCTACCGCGTCCTGTACCGCCAGACCTCCGGGCTGCCTGCTCCAGCCGCGTGGCAGAGCCTGGAGGTCAAGGTCCCCACCGAGCGCAGCGCCGTCCTCGTCAGCCTGAAGAAGGGCGTCACCTACGAGATTAAGGTTCGCCCTTACTTCAATGAGTTCCAGGGCATGGACAGCGAATCAAAGTCTGCTCGTACCACAGAGGAAGGTTAGTGGAAGGGGCAGAAAAGCAACGAGCTCCTCAACAGCCTGGCGCTGGAAGGGAAGTGAAGAGTGGCTCTTCTGCTTATTCTGTCTGTGCATGTGTTCATCTCTGTTTCCTCCACGTGATTTCTGCGTGTTACATACTGAGGTGACATGAAAATTTGATATAATATTTAGCTTTGTGCTGTAAATTTCCCATGAGAAAGCACTGCACTTACATTCTTCTAGCTCATACATCTTTCTAAGGTACAGGTGGCTTTTGGTCTTCCAAAAAGTGTGCACTTTTATAACCACTGCCGCTGCAATAAAAGACTTTGGTCTGCACTTTGAAAATAAAATAAATGCAAGCTCTCACAGATGAGTGTTTGATACTAAGCACATCCTTCTGAATGGGTAATAATGTAGATGAACAGTTGGCTGGGAAATGAGGAGTAGTGAAGGACAGATATTTAACTAGTCTGGAGAAACTCCAGTCTCAAGGGCACACCACTTCACAGTTTCTCTTAGAACAGTGCTCATGGAACTGCCCTGTTCAGTCCTGCAGAGGATTTCCCTGAGCACCTTTCAAGCCTCTCTGAAACAGTCAGGATTCAGACAGAGTCTATACTGATGAAATGTTTAAGCTTTTATAGCTAAAGCATGTAGCCTTGTATGTAGTTGTGCTAAAACATACGCACTCCAGGGCTGCTGGGTTTTTGTTGAAAAGTAAAGACACTGGGATGAGATATAAGTAATTTTAATCATTTGCTGTTAGAAACCTACTTTTCTACCTATGTCATGCAGTGCTTGCCTGGAGAATCTCTCCTGTAAAAGTAAGATGGTCCTAACAGTGAGGGTTCATTTTCTCTCAATGTCAGTGGTTTTTTAATTTTTTTTTTTAAAGCAGAAGAAATACTGGTGAAGTTTTAAAATGTTCTTATCATTTCAATGGGTTTTGAGTGCACTCTTTCCTTCCTATTGAAAGTGCATCTTAATCATTTACAGTAGTCTCCTGAGGTTTAATTTAGTGCTGATTGCCAAGTACTCTCTAATTCTAGAACTGACTTGCTTATTACTCACTTTTCTCTTTGATTTGTTATGATTATTACCCAATATGTAAGTAAAACTGAAGATAACTTGGTTGCATTTCACACTTTATGGATGAGGAAATTCAGTGTCCTGCAACATGTAGAAGAGTGTGCAGGAAGGCATTGTTCAAGTCTGATTTAGAATTTGGGATTTTATGGTTACCAGTTCTTTGTTCAAACTATAAAGCCTAAATCAGTTGGTGAAGAGTATGTTTGCACGAGTCTTTTTTTATAAAAAAGAAAATTTTATAAAGCTTTCTACAGGTGAATTTACTTTTCTGGAGTTAAAATGTAGGATTTTGTGCTCTCACTAGCAGATTTTCTTCTTGTCCAATTTAAATTGATTTTTGGTGTTTATTTAGTTCATCTAACTGTCTCTTGCTAAAGATAAATTAAGAACTACTGAAAAAGAGAAAAGGTCTTGTACCTCCTGTCTATTTCTATAAAATACTTGAGGAATGACATTCTCTTTTATAAACCTTAGCTCCCAGCAGAGCCTGTCAGGTAATTTCCTACCTTAAAGGACACTTTGTTCATGTGGAATAGCTTTCCACATAGTGAAGATTTAAAAAAAAAATATTCCTGCCTGTAGATATGTAGAACTCACAGCCTAGGATCTGCTTTGTAGATTAATATAACCTTCAAGGAGTCTGTGTACAAGTATCTCCTCTCAAAAAACATCAGCATAGGACCCGTAATATTATCGCCAGACAAATGTCAGCTCCTGTAAAAAATTGTTCATCTTCCTTGGGTGATAAAATTAGGTATTTCCATGAGAAAATTAAGACATTCAGTAGATGCAGTTCTACAGATATTTCCTTTAATTCCTCATATTATCTTTGTAACTATATTGGTGTTCATGTATTTCAAAAATAGTATCAACTAAATGTTTAATGACAGTGGTTTGCTTCTCTTCCACTGAGGAAAGATGTCAGTCTGTTTGAAGGTGTTGTGTCACTTGGGATTCCATTTCGAAAATGAGCTATTTTTAGACTTGATTTTTTAAAAATGTCAGCCATACTATTTTTAGAAAATAATTTGGAAGAGTGATACGAGTGTTGGAAGTTTTTTTGTGACATCAAAGCAAATATCCCTGGTAAAGAACGGCCAAAAGGCAGTGGCAGATTTCTGCTGGATTGGATTTTACATGCAATGTTACTTCTGAGGCCTACCTCTAAAAATCAATTTTGCTGCAGTTAGACTTTTCCTCTAGATCAGACATTTGTCACAGTTCAGTATCCATCCATCTCCTGCCTCTTTGGCCTTGTGAAAGTAACAAATGGAATTCTGTTTGGCTGCGTCTGGAAAAGATGAGCAGCGATTTGGGTTCTTTCATATCTGTAAGAAGAAGCTGAGCGCTGGAATAATTGACCTGTCAAGAAGCAGGCAAGGTGTTCTCCACAAGCCAGCAGCAGGGGAAATGAGAAAACGGTTTTAAAAATGTTATTTTTCAATGTGATCTATTTAATAACTGCAGCAGTGTCAGACGAGTGGCTTAATTTATATCACAGTGCCAGCTTACAGAGTGATATTATCAGAGAGAGGAAGCTGAACTCGTACATACATACATGTGTACACACATCCAACAGGAGCTACATCAAAGATTTTCTTTTATAATTTTTGTTATTTCTTTCATAATTTCTCTGGAGACAGATTTTTTTTTTTTTTTCAATTGCATCCACTGTTTTAAATCTCCGTTGGAATAACATTGTGGAGTACAACTTGTCCTGCATCTTGTTTTTCACCACAAAAATATGACAGTCAGGAGTAGAAGTCTCCTTACTTTTATCACCTGCTCTCTGTCAGTTTCTCCTCACCTTAGTGCAGCTCTTAAAATGATATTTCCACAGCTGCACTCATCAGCTGCAATTTTAATTTTGCTTCAGAGTTACCATATGTCCTCGAAAAACCCCCAGAAAACCAACCCATATTGGTAGAACATTAACTAGAATGTTCATGCACTTTAAATGCGAAGACAAATGAATACAGTATGGCGTTTTTTTTAAATGTTAGAGTATGGTATTCATTTTACATTTCTTTTGCATTCACACTCTGCTCTCCCCTCAGGTATGCCTATATAAAATATTATATTTCTGAATGCCCTTTCTGTTTCAGTAATGAAAGTAAATATGTTTGAGCAAGTTATTCCATTGTACCTAAAACCACAAATGAGTTACACAGTGTTAAGCTTTGCCATTTTTATGATTATTATTTTCATGTAAAATATTCTAATTAATATCACATACATGCTTTTATTCACAGTTTTGTTGTTATTGAATAACTTCAAGACTTTTAAAATGCTAATTGTTTTACTATGTGGCAAATTATTTCACTTGCCATAAAATACACAATGCAACTATTTACTTCACCAATTTTATGCTTTGCACGATTGCAAGGAGTAGCCCAAGGCCACCTTTCCATGCTTCACTCGAGCTGGCTAAGAGTCAAATTGTCCACAATATAGCTCCATTTCTGCCCTCCAGTTCACTGTTTCTCTGTATCAGGCAAGGTCACAAGGACTCTACCAGGCACTATTAGCTTTGCAGCTGAACCAGCATCTGAAAATGTAGTTGTCAAAATGTGCAGCCTCCCAGGACTGTAATATGTATTTCATTTTTCATCTATTTTTTTTTTCTTTTTTCTGCTGTAATCTTGTATGGTTCCTTGTCCTCACCTCTGATACCGTAGTTTGAAGTTGTGTGATTCTTGCAGCAGAGCACTCCAATTTTTCAGAGTTATCAGGGTAAAGATTTGAGCTCGGCTCCATGAGCCTGTGCCAGGTCAAATGCTGAGGAGCTTCCGACGTGGGAACACAGCCAGTCTCAAAGAGGCCGTGGAGAACAATAGGAATATCTGAAATGACTCAGGAGGCTTGAACACTCCTGATATCTCTAACTGTGCTTACTTGTGTTAAACCTGCCAGACTTTAATACAAAAATGGCAGGGGCTCTTGGCTTTTCTGAGAAGCATGGTCCAAGGATGGGCATGGACTCGGGGGTATCTGTTAAAGATAAAACTAGAGTTCTGTTGCCATAAAGTTTGGCAGTAAAGGACTCACTCTGGCCAGGGGGTTGGAGTCAGGGAGCTTTGACACATGGTGTGAGATGTCCCAAACCAGGTTGTTATCTAGATTTGAAGCTGAGGCAGGAGAGTGATAAATATTTTAGGTTCTGGTATGATGTCTACCATAAGTTTTCAACATTGGCTTTCATATTTCATATGAAATGTTTTAAGATCAGGTTAAAAGCAATGAAAAATATGTGGAAGACAAATTCCCTAACTGTTTATTAAACACAAAGACATTTCCCTAGAACAGAAGGTGTCTAAGGAACAGGTTTATGTGAAATGGAAAATTGTCCTGGAGAGCTATCACTCTATGCTTGTTTTATTAGTTCACACTTTTCTGGCCTCTTTCTATTAGTTTTGTTGAAGACTGGTTAGATGGACTGGGAAAGATGGAATAAATAAATTCTAGGACCAATTCCAAGCAGCTGCTATCAATCAGCTTTTCCCCTCAGGGACTATACCTTAATATAATACAGTCGACCTTGGTGGCCTAGCTTGCCACTGTGGTGGAGCTTCAACACTTGCCTGGGAGCAAGGGAAGGGCAAGGGGGAGCTGCAAGAAGTTTTTGGAGGCTGTGCAGGGATATATTGACAGTCCTGTGCCATGGCAGCCACAGCCATGCTGGGAGAGCCCCGTGTGGAGATGCAGCAGATGCTCACAGAGGGAACTTTCCCACAGTGGAGCTCCTGCGCCATTTCCCAAGCAGCATGTCCTGAGCCAAGAGAAGCAGCCTGCTACTGGTGTAACTGCAGGAGGGGCTTTGCCAGCGTGGCTCTGGTCACTAATAACAGTGATTTTTTTTTTTCTACACTTCTAGACAAGTAGCAGGGCTGGCAAGCAGTTGTCTTCTAGAATTGGCCTTGATGTGCCAAACAGCTGTGAATGGTTGAACTGAACGGGACTCTGCAGAGAAAGCAATTTACCTAGGAATAAAAAAGGGCATAAGTATATATCTGACCTAACTTAGCACCTGCTTTATTCACTGGCATTTGATGTAAAGCCATGAACATTTTAACCTTTTTCCAGTTAGGAGTTGCAAGTTCTATGTTTAGACCTGGTATTGTCTTCCTGGAGAGCAAATAGAAAACGAAAAAGGATCATTAAATGCTTGCTGCTTACATCATTCTTAGACCATTTAAAAATAGAATAACCAAAACAGTTTTCAGGCCAGGTGAAGCAGCCTTAGTTGATATATCCATAGTTGTTCATGATTATTATGGAAAACAAAGGCAAGTGTGAGAACAATTCCGGTGCAAACTTAAGAAATGCCAAATATAAATAAATGAGGAGTGATTTGTATTGATTCTCTGTGGCCACAAATTTCACATTATCATTCAGCCCTATGCTTTTCTTCAGAAGGGCATTTTTCAACATTGTCAGTGCTTCACAAAAAGTGCATCCCTAGGCCTGCAGGGAGTGTGAGTTTTCTATACTGTCTGCTTGCTCTTGCACTGCTTCAGCAAAAACTGTGCCCTAGCAAATGGATTAATGCCTTGCTTCTGTTTGCTCCCTCTCCTTGGTGCAGCTCCAAGTGCCCCTCCTCAGTCTGTCACTGTCCTGACAGTTGGAAACCACAACAGCACGAGCATCAGCATCTCCTGGGATCCTCCCCCTCCAGACCACCAAAACGGAGTCATCCAAGAGTACAAGGTACTGCTTGAATTACAGAACAGCAGCACTGTTTATGGATTTAGATTCTGACAGCATTTACAGCTGCCTATATAATTACATGGAGAAAGAGGACTGACTGCTTATGGATTTCTTTAGTAGTAGTAGTAGTAGTAGTAGTAGTAGTAGTAGTAGTAGTAGTAGTAGTAGTAGTAGTAGTAGTAGTGTTATATTAAAAAGCAAAAATACCATGAGCTTGTTTTGGAAGAGAGTTGTCATTTCTAGCCAGTGTGCAGTTCTTCTCTTTCTAGCTTTTCCCTGCTATGGAACAAGAAGAAGATGGGGTATTTTTTGTAAGGGGCTTCTGCACTCCAAGGACACCAGTGAAGTCCCTGTCTTGGAGTACCTTCAATCTGGCAGCAAAGCTGGCAGGAAAGTTGCTTCTTACTTCCCCTGCAAAAATGCTAATCCTAGCACTTCAAGGTCAAAGTCAAGGACTGTGGCTCTTGTAGAATACAAGACTTCCAAATACTATCTCTGTCAAGCTTCACAACTTAAACTGCCAGGTTGTTTGCTCTTAAAAACAGGTTGAACACAGTTAGTATATCTAAAGTTTGCTACATGACAGTTGCTTGCATTGGGTATATTTTCTTCCCCTTTATTGCTATGGTGGCTCAAAGTATCCACTCCTTATATATGAAATGTTGTTGTAGTTTGTAATTGCATACTAAGATCACTTTTGCACAAGTATATTTTCACAGCATTAAAAAAAATGCACTGTTATTTGAGTGCAGAAAATGATTGGGTGAGGTTCAGCATTGTCACAGCATGGAGCACAGTTTGGTAAATTAACCTTGTTGTGGCTGGCCTAATACAGCAAGTGTGAAATGTTTAATTGAAATGGAGCAGGGCAGCTTTCTTGACAGTCCTATAAAGGGTGGAAGTGGTGGCTGCAGCTTATTTCACACAAAAAAGACATTTTTTTTCTCCCTGCTGTATCTTGAGGGAACACAGCATGAAGAAGAGAGAAAGTGCTTGGCTTCTAAATCAGATAATGGTTCAACCTCTTCCAGCTTTTCTCTTGGTCAGAGGGATGCAGCAAATGCTCACAATATTTATGTTTAGCATAGCACTTCTTTTGTTCTGCTTTTAGTCAATATCAAGATTTATTAATCCCAGTATTTTATTGATCTAATTTTCATATCAGTTAATAATTATCCTTTGGCTTAATTAATCTTGATCCTGACTCCTGTATGAGTCAATATAAACCATCTAGGGCTTATAGGCAAACGAGTAAAGCACACTATTAAACCGCAAAACATGTAGATATGAAACAAAGTGGGCTGATGGCTAATAAAAGCCATGTTCCAGGTGAGTGCTCAGGCCTCTGGGCTGTGTACAAAACCAGCTGGAGTCACTACCTATTACAGCTCTCCTCTGTTAGATTAGGTGGCTGCCTGAGTAGTGAGCTGGCTCCAGTGAATGGTGCAGAGTATAATATTTCCTTGAGTATAAAATGATTGCTGAAGTTCCACAGTGCATTTTCTAACAAGTTCTACTCTAACAGAGTAGATCTGTTGATTCCACTTCAAACATCAGATCACCTGTAAATTCATTAATGAATTAAATGCTTTTAATTAGGAGCATCTCAGAGCTGCTGTAACCTAAGACCAGGACAGACAAGGAATGAAAGAATGAATGCAATAGTTTCTCACCCTAAAGCATTCTGACTGGCAAATAAGATCTGCTTGGGTTTAGGAAAACATGAGGGTTTTTTTCCTTTTCAAATCTTTCTCAGCATTTCACAAAAAAGAAAAGATAAGGTGTAATGAAACACTGAGCAGGGTCACAAGTAAGTGTGAAGATATTATTGCTGTTGCTTAGATGCATTAGCTTGTCACTGATAGTGGTTCCACCAATAGTGCTTTCTGCTGCTGTTATTTTTATGTGAGTGTACATGTGTTATATTTATGCATTGATTTTCTTGAGTGGTAGTAAATGCTTTCCTTAGTAATATAGAAGCAGTAATTGCAGATAACATTAACTGAAGAAATATCCCTAGAAGTTAATTTTGAAACCTCTTTGGAGAAGCCCATAAAAAAATGCAAGAGGGAGACATAACACTCTGAACTCATAGACTTTTCTCATCACAAAATGCCAGTTGTGATTATAGGGTGGATTTCCTGTTTAATTGGATAATAATTGAGTGAGAAACTGATATCTGGATTCCTAAACAATGTAACTAATCACAAAGGCAGTAAATGTGAGGTTTTGCTTATTCCATTTCAGAAACTTCAAATATCCCTCCCAGTGCAATGAAAGGAAGTTGAAAAGAATTTTGAAAATTGTTTGTTCTTTAGTGCCTTAAGAAGTGTTTCAACCTGTGCTCATATTGTTTGGTATCCTTTTGTTATTCAGCAGGAAATTTAGAAGGAAAAAAATTGAGTTTTTTAACAAAAGGTTTGATGAACAGGATTTTGATTAATGTATAACATCTCTTTTCCACTTGAATGATCTGGTCTGTGCTTCTAAGAAGTATAAGCACAGAATTTGCACTCCATGGAGAGCCAGAGTCCAGAGAGGTAATTGCAAGCAGTCTTTGCAGCTGACTTGGTCCTGTGCTAATCTGGGATAGCTTGCTGAGCTAAATCATCCCAATTTCAGATACTCCTGGACAGTAAAATTGTCAAGAAGTCCCGAATAAATGAATGCCATGAAATACCTTGATATGTCATATCTGTGTGCAATTGTGTGAGTGTGAAGAGTTTCACCTATTTTAACACATCAACTTTTGTCCCAGATCTGGTGCCTAGGCAATGAGACTCGATTTCATATCAACAAAACAGTAGATGCAGCCATTCGGTCTGTAGTAATAGGTGGCCTATATCCAGGTATCCAGTACCGCGTGGAAGTCGCTGCAAGCACCAGTGCAGGTGTGGGAGTCAAAAGTGACCCACAACCCATAATAATTGGTAAGTGATTGTCTGTTCTGTTGTTTTGTTTTGCCTGTTTTGCTTTGATTTTTTTCTCTTAGAAATGCTTTTATATATCACTTCTGGAAGCATAAAAATCCGTGGAGCAAAAGATGAGATTTGACTAGAGCTGGTTAGTTAGCTTTTACATCCCACTGCCTGATGGTGTTTTGTCTTCTGTTCCTGCAGAGTTCTTGCAGACAACGAAGGGAAGTGTGTTCCCAAGATGTAGGAGAAAATGCAGATTGTCTCATGAAACTCATTTAATGTTTTGGGGTTTTTTTTTAATTAATTTACCACTTCTGCAGATTGGCAGATTTGTGGAACAAACAACCCGAGCTCCCTTATCCTTCTGTTGAGTGTAATATTGCCTTACTCATTCCATTGGTGCCTAAGGTACTACTTACCATTGTTTTCTGAATGTCTAAAGTCAATGTTTCTCAGGTATCCCAAGCAGACAAGCCTCCTCTGTCAAAGAAAAAGCAAAGGTAGCATTATCATCCCAGCCTTAGAAATAGTTGTTTCTTGGTAGTGGTCTCCATGCAGAACTAATTTCCTGACCTGAGGGAAACGTTTGGTTTTTTTTCTTCTAAAATTTTTTCTGAGTATAAAATATAAAGGCAGGAACAATATGGAAGACTAGAAGTAATCTAATTAAGTTATTTCTTAAATGGACTTTTGTTTGTTTGTTTGTGGGACTTCTGTTATTACTAAATACTTTGTTTCTAGAAATACACTGTACCAAATATGGACTAGTCTATTATGTGTAGACCCTTAGAAAAGTCTGTCCCATAAGCACTGCTTAAATGTTTACTGATATTCAGGTTCCCCATTCATCAAAACAGAAGTTAGGATACTTCAGCTTTGAAGTCTCATTGAAGATAGAAATACAGCAGTGGTAGGTAGCATCTGTTTTTAGAAAAGGCAGCCACAGAAACACCAAAGAAAAAGGGAAAAACAATGTGAAAACAAAAAATTGATTTTTGAAAATGCAAGAAACCCAGGACTTTTTTTTTTTTCTTATTTCACTAAGGAGTCCATCTAACTAGGCACAAAATACACTGCACATGTTTTAGCAAAGCACAATAAGTACCTGAGTAGCCTTGTGTCACTTAATGTGTTGTGAGTTACACTTGCACCAAAGATCTTTACTGGATGATTCTCAGAGTTCTTAGTGATATTTATTTGTTCCTTAAATGATCCCAGAATGTCTCCTTCAGCAAGTTTGTCTGCTGACATCTTTGCATATTTGAGAATTATTTGCATGAAAAGTAAAGGAGAGTAGTTTCTGTTTGGGTTATGTTTCTGTTGTCATTTCTGTTTCCCTTTTGGGAGCCTGAAGCTGGATGTGTTTATTATATATATAGTCTGCATCTCCCTTTTGTTTAGGTCCTGTTTTGCTATTGATTATGATTGTTTCTCAGACTATAAATTAGCTTAATAAATGTTACAGTGTTTAAATAATACCATTCCTGGAAAACTTGAGTTGGTACCATTCAATGTTTGTACCACTCAATGTTTGAATGGGAATCAAAATCCTAAAATATGAAAATTATTTTTAAAGTAAATAAAGAAAGACTACTAAAAATGAGCTAATGAATAAATCTCCAAACATCATAATGAATAGGAAAATATTGAGTTATTGTATTAGGATAGAATTCTATATGGTCTGGTGCTTAGCTATACCACCTAACAACTTGCAAACACAATGAACAACTCCTGAAATGCTGGATTATGGAGAGAACAGCTCAGTGGTGCAGAAGAGTTAAGCTGTGTTTCTAAGCTTAACTATTAAAACTTTAATGGTCATGAAATACAGAGTACAGTGCATAAAAAGAAAGGTGTTATTTTTAAATATAGAATTAATTCTTCTACAAAGTTGTTTTGGGGTATTTTCTGAAAATTACTGGTTTTCATGGTGATAATCAATTACTGGCCTCCCAGAGTAATTTTAGATTACAGACCTGTGAGAATTCAGAAAGTAAAAACAGGAGAATAGGGAGCAGTAGGAAGTAGACTATTCCTTTATTCAGAAATTGTCTCACTGTTACAGGAATCTTGTGCCCATACTTGAAGCAGGATGTTGAAAAATTTTATGGAAGACTCAGATTCAAGAATAAAACTTCTGTGATCACTAATGATATGCTAAAATCCATTGCCTTGGAAAACCAGAAGTAAAACTGGAGATAAGGGCAATGCTGGTTAATTCTATAGCTATTATTTCTCTTCATCAGTTGGCCTGCTCCCTCTTACATTCCATCATTGGCATAATAATATGAGGAACAGCTGCAAACTTTCACAGTAATAGGTACAATTGAATCTGATGTGTCTAATTAATTTTTGGTCCGACAAATTAGTTTTGTTCTTCATTACTCTCCAATGGGAGGAAGACATTATATTTCATTATGTTTTTGTCTTCAGGAACAATGGAGCGTTACAGGTCGCACACTTCCCTTGTCTATGTTCTAATTAGTTGAACTGACAGCATTGTTACAGAACCACCTGCAGTATATGAAATAGTACACTGGTACCTTGGATGACATATTTATTACTTCTGCTTAAATATTATATAAGGAAGTACAGGACTAATGCTGTTTGCTTCCCCAACCCCCAACAATTATATTAATTTTATCAAAAGTCAGTGGGTAACATTCATCTGTCTCCATTTATTTTTCCATCATCAGATTCACGAAACATATGTTATTTTGACATTTAAATGAATTATTACTTTTGAAATTGTAATTGCTATGCACGGAAGGGTAAGAGCAAACAGACAGACTGCAAACTCTAGAAGGTAATTTGGAGACAGATTCCATATTTCCCTGGAAGAGAGGCAGAGCCTACAATCCACTGAAAGCTCTCCCCAGGCTCTTTACAGTTTGCTCTCAGGTCCTCCATTTTCAAAAGACTGTTTTCTGATCTTGGAGAAGACAGGATCCTCAGATATTTTTGGAGGCTTTAGTGAGAAGAACTCATTCTTGAGTCCAGGAGCATCCACTCCCAAAGCCAGTGTCTCCAAAGCACTTCCCTGCCTGCTCTTCTCTGTGGCAGCACAGCTGCCTCTGAAGCAGTGCCAACACTACCTGTTTCCTCACTGTCCCACGGCTTTGGCCTCTCCTCCAAAGGGCACAGAAATTAACTGCAAATTAATGGTAATTAGAGCAACTCCAACTCCCATGCTGATTTCTACTAGAAAATCGATTTTGTGTCTGGAAGAGCATGCCATAGTGAGCCCCTTTCTATTAGTTTTACTGTCAGCCCTTCCTCTTTCAGCACTGGGGTGCACCTATGGATTGGTTCCATGGGCAGAAAAAAATACAGAAAATCAGATAAAGCAGCCACTGCTGCCTCTTTCCTATCCTTGCACAGCTGCTCACTCAGTTTCCTTCTCACATACTGCCCTTGGCAGGGGCAGTGCTGGGCAGAGCCAGTCCCAGGGGACTTTCTGCAAAGGATCCTCTTTTACAAAACATGGCTGGTGTGAACTCTGGGTCCATGGTTTATTCATGGACTGGAAGTGCCAGACTGGATCTGCTTTAGCCAGAGACCCTGAGTGCTGGCTTTAGGCTGAAGCCAGCGAGCTGGTCTGTTGGAAGAAGCTAGAATTAGAGAAGAGGAATATGTACATTTTCACAGCATGGCATAATGATACAATACTTTCAATAATTTCCTCTGAGTGACCATTTCAGTGTTTTACTGCAACGTTCAACTTCTTTTATGCATGTGATAGACTCTCATAATTGAGAATCCTATTGTTTGCATCTTCTTTGTCTCAGTAGAGTAGCTACTCTTGCAGCTCTTCAGCGTGCAAACAGGCATCTGGTAATGTTGCATAAACATTTCAAGGATTGAGCTATATAAATGCTTTTACCGGAACTGATGGATAATCTTTCACGAATTTCAAAACTGCAGATGTGGGCAGTTTATATAAAATATACAAAGAATCAAATTTAGGGGTTTTTTTTAGAAAAATATGTTCTGCATTTCCTAATTTTAAAACTAACTATTTTTGACAATTTGAAAGTGCTGGCCTAGAATTATATGCTTTAGCTTTCCTGCATTTCCATTCAGATTTTTATAAGCATTTGTTTTCAAGCCAGACTCCAAGCTTTTTCTTTTAGAAGAGTTCCCTTTTAGAAAAAGAGGGGCAAAAAATCAATGGGAGCATCTACTGGAATTTACAGTTTTCTACTGTAATATACAGTATAAGATCCTATATAGTAATCTTTTGATGCATGTCACTTTAATTGGTATTCCAGGTAATAATTAGTTCTTGCAGATTGATGTTAAGAATTTGTCATGCATTTTCTAGGTAAAAAGAAAATAGCATCTGTTGCTGTGATTGTTTAGTGCTTATAGTTAACTGCAATTTTCTGCTTTGTGTACAAGATGGTACACTGAGAATTTGTATGGACTGTTTTCCCCTTGAAATAATTGCTGGAAAATACATCTTTGCCCCAGCCGAAAGTACATTTATTTTATTGTTTATTCAAATTTGGAAGCTGGCATTCAGGGAAAACAAATGAGTTGAGTAAGAATTTTTGGCCTTCTTCTGATGTTGTAGTGTATTATTTATTTGGATTGCTGATTTGGAAAAAGCTATTTATTGATTGCTTGATTTTTTATTAGTTTCCTGTGATCCCTTTTCTCATTATTGTATTCCGTATACACTTATGGAAAAACAAACTAACAAATATGTGTATTGTTAAAAAAGAGTTCTGGATTGACCTCTGTTAGATTACTTGGGAGTGTGCTATAGGTCTATCTTTGTAAATATATTTATCTGCAAAATGTCTATGGATTTACTCTGTAGAAACACTGAGATTGTGGTGTGCATTGATGCTTCTTAAAGTTCTACTGTGGGTAATTCCTTTGAGATCCATTACTATTTTTTTTTAAAAAACTTCTGATTTGTAGTAGTGGTTGCTCTGTGTGTTACAGAATCCGGAATAAGCGCATTCTGTTCAATTTCTCTCGTGCAGGCAGTCGTAATGAAGTTGTCATCACTGAAAATAACAACAGCATCACTGAGCAAATCACTGATGTGGTCAAGCAGCCTGCCTTCATAGCTGGCATTGGTGGTGCATGCTGGGTCATTCTCATGGGTTTCAGCATCTGGCTGTACTGGCGGAGAAAGAAGAGGAAGGGGCTCAGCAATTATGCTGGTAAGAGCAGTGACTTTACTGCCATCTCACCAGGTGCTATCATGAAAAGAGCAGGGGCTACTAAACCTGCTTAAAAACCACATTGAACTGACAGCAAAAGCGTCCTGGGTGACTTCTGTTTGCTTGTTTTAAATGTATGCTGTGAAATTGCTGGTGTATGAGAAGCTTTAAATGCATTGCTCGGTACCACATTTCATCATTATCATAAGGCAGTATTTTTACATCTCCAGCACATCTAGCATTTAAAAAGTACAAAGAAGATTCACTGTTCCTCTTAACCCTTGCTCCAAAAGCGCTCTGCTGGCAGTGCAGCATCATTTATATGTTCAAATATGAGTTAGACTAGACCCTTACAAGTAAAGTTAAAGAGTTTTTGTCTTCTCCTTCTTCATTCCTGTGCATTTCCATGTCTCTGGAGCCATGTGCATGGCAAATAAATGAAGGTACTTCGTCAATGACTGCATACCTGTAGCTGGAAGAATGATGTGTTAGACAGAGAAGTGTGGCCAAAATTTACCTAAGGCAGAAGCCATAAACAGTTTTGTCTTGGAGGCAGAACATCTTGGAATAGTCTCTTTCATTAAATGTTTGCTCCAGTTATAAATTAGTTTTTGAAAACTACATTTGGAAAATTAAATACACTTTTCAAGTGAAAATATTTTTGTCTTTCCCCAACCTGTTTGTTTTGTGTATTATTCTGTTTCCAGGATTCTTAGGAATTTCTGGGAAGTCAGGTGAATTGTCATAAAATGGGCTATTCTGAAGCCTAATTTAACACACAATCCCCCCAGTTCCTCAAATATTGCAGTAGGTTCTCCTGTAGTTCTTATTAACACTTAAAAAGAGAAAGCATTTGCCCATTTGAGGACACAACATATTTAATGTTGACATTATATCACACTAAAGTTACACAAGAGCCCTTCTATCTACAAGTTATAGAATGTGAAAACAGGGACTCAGGTTCCCTAAATGACTGAGCAACAACTTGCCAAAACCCCACAATCAGTCACCGCAAATTGTCCTCAGTTCAGCTTAGCCATTATCAGACTACCCCGGGTCCTGATTGGGCTCACTAAACCAGCAGGAAACTATCCCATGTTGGTTTTCAATCCTTCCTGCTGGATTTGTTTTCTACTGGTTTAGTGAAAGGACAAGAAAACGTCAGACAAGCAGTGGAAGGAGAGGAAGGATAGATCAGTGGCTTTTGGACATTCTTGGGGTTTGTGGAACCTCACTTTTTGTCACCATTTGACCTCTGTCATTCATGGGTTGTGCTTTGTCCCAAGGTGGTTTTTTTTTTCTTTCCTTTATCAGAAGTGACTCTTACTCTCTGAGAGGTGGGGTGGTGTTAATTGAGAAATTAATATATGTCTCTCACACTTATACATGTGCTTATATGAAATACCATTCTAGATCCCAAGATTTTTCATACTAGAGACAGCTGTGCTGTTATTTCTCTTAGGAAGTTGTCCTACCTACAGCTTTGGGCACAAGCTGAGACTAGATTTTTCTTGAAAAGGAAAACTACTAGTCCTGTATGTGAGTTGGCATACTGGGGTGAGGGAGAATTGAGAGCAATCTTTCATAACTTGAAGAGTGTAGCTGTCAATAATTATAAACAGTGTGTCTCATGCAACTCATTCCCTCTCATGGCATTTGCTGCATCTAAGTGTGATGTGAGCATTGATTGCATCATGAAATTGTGTATGCTTTCAGCAAGGAAAGGAGATAACAGATCATGCTTCAAAGTTCATCCTAATGTTTACAACTTGGAGAACAGCATGTCTGCACAGAGAGTCTTCAAATGTGACTGTCAAAATTCACTGCTCATCTTTCCAACCATCATTTCTCATTGGCTGCTGGCTGGTTGGTGCTTTAAGCTCAGCTGTTATGTCCTGCTTATGATATTCAACCCCAACTGAGTAATTCCCAGAGGAAACTGCCCTGCAATGAGCGCTTTTTGTCAGGGTGTGTAACTCACAATGTGTTTGCTTTCTTGTTTTGCAGTTCAGTCCTTCACCTTCACCCCTGCAGGTACTGTCCATTAGTCTGTCTCTTACCTCACCAACACATCATTGCAAGCATTAGCTATCAAAGTGTTTATGAACATGTGAGATACAAAGAATCAAAACCAAGTGCAAGGAGAAATACCCTGGCTGCCTTTTATTTTATCTGTGATAAAAATGTAGCATTCATTCTCCTTCTGATTCCAGAGAAAAGTAAAATCTACCACTATTAATGTCTCTGTCACTATAATTCTGCATACTTACTCATCTAACTCCCTGAAATGCAGTTTTGAAAGTAATTTTTAGGACCAGACACTTGAACTGACTTAACATAAACAAACAATATTCAAATATAACTGAATTTTGATTTTAAAGCTCAAACAGTTTAGCATAGGATCCAAGTGGAGAAATGGAACTTTCTTCTACTTTAGCTCTAAAACACTTTCAAGCAATCCAGTCTCTAACTGATGCATTCATTACCTTCATAGGGTTTTTGAAATTGAAACATTTGGGGTTTTTTCTTACTACTCAGCTCAGAGCTGGTACCCTATTTTTCTCATCTTTAGAAAGATAGCATATGGTAGACTATTATCATAAGCATGATTAAAGATATGTGAAGGATAAATGAAGAGTGGCTGAAACAGCGGGTTGCAAACACTTTATTCAACATATGGATAGCCAGGAAAAATAGGCTATACAATTAATAGTAATAATTAATACAAGCAATTAGCTTCTGCTCTCATACTTAATCTCGAGATTAAGAAAGTCAGAAATCATTGTACCTCAGTGTTACAGTGTAAAAGGCTGATAAATCTTGGTGTTTTCCAGCAGAAGTCTGTCAAGTTTTTTGGGTGTAGATTGGCACCTCAGTTGCCTTTATCAGAGCTGTCTCCTCGTGCTCAGTAGCTGCTTTCTCACTCTTCCTTGTCTTCAGCCACAAGTTCTGTGTTCAGCTTAGCAGGAAAGAGCAGGTGACCAAAGGTGGTGGTGTGTGCTTCAGGAGCCTGTGACATTCTGAGGGAGCAATGTCCTTGTGGAAAAGCTCTGGGGGCTCAGAATTGCTCCCCCAGCTTCCAGGCGGGTTTGGTCAGGTTACTGTCAGCTGTGGCACACAGCACATGCCACCCTAAACACTTTCTTTGAGACATGGCATAGGATTTCTTTCCAAAATTAAATGATACATCTTTGCATTTGGTTCCTATGACTATGCCACTGTCAGCTGTTCTGAGCTGTGGTGCATTTTCACCGTTGTGTTTGTAGCACGCACTGGCACGACCCAGGGTTGTGCTGGAGACACAGGGGCTGAGCATGAGTTAGTGCTGTCAGTCCACATGTGCTGGGCAACTGGGATATATCAGAGGTACTGCCAAAAATGTGCCTTTTTAAAAGCAGTTTTGACATCTTGTGGACTTTGTGGAACTATTCTATTTCCTGGCTTATAATAACTTCTGGAGGAATTGAGAACCAAAGTCCTCCAGTAGTGAAGTCCAAAAAAATTTGTTAATTAAAAAAAAAAGGTTTTCTTTATGATACAATATAGTGCATGTTTCTTATCTTTAGACCCAGAGTTCCATAAGAAACTTTGTTAAATCTCTAATATTTGAATTTGCCCTTGAAAATATTGTTTACAAAGACATACCTATGCTTGGTGGAGGTTTGACACTCACAACTGTACGTTGTTCCCTTCAAAGTTATGATTCATAAACAGTTTGGGTTTAGATACAATTATTTAGACAGTGGTATGTAGCTTTCAGAATCTCATCAGAGACAGCTGTCAATGAATTTTTACTAAAGATGAATGTATGTTAATATACTCAGATTTTAGAAGGTGCACACTTTTTGTTCAGAGATCTACTTTAAATTCTCCTTCAGACAGTTGCAGAACATAGAGATTTAACTGTATGGTAGAGAATTGAATCTATTAGTGGAACAGTCATAACTGTTTTATTTCACACACAGAAAAAAAATCCCATGTTATTTCTGATGTGAATATTTTTTGTTTTATACTTCTTCATCTGTACATGCATATGTGTAGAACATGGAATGCTAAAAACAGTTGTTTAAAAGTCCAAATCCACACAGTTTTATACTTACTGGTAAAAATGGGGGTTTGGGTCATTTTCAGATAATGGGTCATTCAGTAGGACCATTTTTTATTTGTATGGTGTTACTAATGTACAATTTGTATGGTGTTACTAAGATGTACAGTTTCAGTTTTGTGACTAAACCACTGAAACATGTGAGGGAGAGGAGCAAACACCAAATGTCAGGCAGTTTGTAACGATTTGTGTCAGGGAAGAATAACTGATTGAGTTAAATACCTTTACCTTTCTGTCTTTGTGAACATTTTCATAAGCAGTGATCAATGATTTATGTGGTCACAAATAAAGTGACATTGATAATCATAGCTAAATGTTTTTAGGTATTACCAGTTGAACTGACTCCAGTGGTTACTGAGCCACAATTCTGTACATCACTGTTCTTCCACTTCCCTTTCCACCCTGACTCACCAGGCCTAGATTCTCAGTAATATCATTGCTACAAAACATAAAATTTAGCTAATATATTTGTTAGATTACTATTGGTAAGTAGTAGTGCCATTATCTGCAGCTGTACACGTACTGTACATTTTTGTGACCATAACATCTCTCAGCAAAACCAAATCTGCCACAGAGACACTAAACACAACTGTTGCCCCTTTTCAACCATCTCTCCTGTAATATAAAGGATGGACTGGTCTCACTTTTGTGACTTTGGGTGAAAACTAAAGTGCTGCTGCACTGGGCTGGCTTTTTTTTTTGTACTTTTATGGTTACCCTTTACTCAGATTGCCTGGATATAAACATGCACTGTGGGCTTCCATGTGATACAAAGATATACAGTATAAAAGAGATATCTGACCACTTCTTGTATAACAGATGGGTTATTTCAATACTACATTACAGTAACAGAATAGAATTTGTTTATTTTATACTAGAAGTTGCATTTTTTTTTTTTAATTTCTGTGAAAAGGCATGGAATCCCTTTGTAAAAAAAAAAAAAAGAGTGAAACTTCATTTATCTGCTTATCTTTCCTGTGCCCTCAAACTTGTTGTGCCACTACCCACTACCAGAATATTCTGGTGTTTTCAAGTGTCTAGGCCATCAGTCAGGCAAAAAAAGTAAATATGTATTTTACCTTATGAGTAGATAAGCTTATTTAGTGACTAGTGCTCCTTGGGATTAAAGATTTTATGAAACTCAGTAAATAGAAAACAAATTTAAAATAGATAGAGACTCATGGAATGCTACACATTTTATGTGCAACTCCTGAAACTGTTAAATGAGGATAAAGTATATGACAGAATCATCCAAAGGTAGACAGAAGATTTGATGGAATTTTTATGTGCTGATTATCTGTTCTGAGTTAATGCTTATTAAAAGAGGATTAATCTACATTCATATTTGAGGAACAGCTTATCAGTAAAAGGAATGAGACTTGGCTGGCAACATTAAAGTTTTCATTTGCAGTAGGAAAATGTGGCCTACTAGAGATAGGCATACAGAAAGCTTTCTAAAGCTTTCTAAAGCTTCCTTGCCTCAGAATGTCAACTTACTATACATTCATATTTTTCCAGTTCTAGCAGGCATGAAGATTAAGTTTAACCTTGTCAGATAATATTAGTAAATGGTTTTGGTGCCTCCTTATATATTTAATAAAAAGCATGTGAAAAGCTCCTTAACATATGCTGGTTTTCATACAAATATATACAATATAATTTCCTGAAATATTTATGCATTTAAAATGCACTTTGGATTGTATTTCTGCATTTTGCAGTCCTTGAAGTATAAGCTGGTGGGGATTCCTTCAAAATCTCTCTATGCAAAGGTTATTTTTTCATCTTCTTTTGAAAACCAATCTCATCCCTGCATGTATCTAAGAACATGTATCAGATGCAAAGACTGCTGAAAGAGCTTTTTTGCTTCCTGGGTGATAAAAAGCAAGGAAGATGGGTGGGTCAGTGATAGGGACATCCTTCCCTTCCTCCTCTTACATTGCCCCTTGAAATTGCTCTGCTGCTTTTTTGAAGTGGAGACAGGATGAATAAAGCCAGCTGTCTGTGTGTTTTATTTTTACAGTGACATCTACAAGCCTGCATTGCATTAAGTATGCTCCTATTCAGGCGTTTAGACTTGTTTTGTAATTGCAGAAATCAAACTGCAGGCAAAAATGCTGACAAAATGTATGGCAGGAATGATAAACATAGTGCTTGTGTTGGCAGCCTGACCATATCTTCTGTTGTTAGCTGTCTTGCCTTTCACAACATTGATGCTAAAAAAAAAGGCACCTTCTCTATCCAGCCTCAGGTAGCCCATTTATGGATGGCATCAGGAATATGGAGGGGTTTTGTAGCATCCCAGTGACATGGCCACACTTCAAGAGGAATTTTGGCAAGCTTAGTTGATACTCTGAAGCTTTTTACACCAAACAAATAAATAAAATGCTTTCTTGTTTATTTTCTCAGGGAGATTATAACCATGCATACACTGGTGTACAGGATGAAGGTTAAATGAAAAAAACTATTTTCCCTCCTAGCTCCTCGCATAAACCAGGCTCAGTCCTCCCTAGGAAAAACAATGTCACTGCAAGCTGAACCTTTCTTCTAAAGATGATGCTTATATTGGGAGGGTGTAAGATTATTTAACACAGGAAATAAAAAAAACTTCAAAACAGGAAACGGTTCCTACCACCAGGACACACGGAAGAAAAATGAGCAAATTCTGTGATCCTTATTTTTTTCTCAACAATCTCCTGTGCCACATCCAACCTGCAGCAGTTTCTGTGTTATGTCTTCTGGATACTGTTCTCATGGCATGCCTGGGAATTTTTCCATACCTGCCTACACAGAAAATAAAATATGTCAGGCAAACATTGCTGAAATCCCCCACTAGCTCCTCCATTTTAGCTTTGCTTTATAAAGGTACACAGGGATAGAAATATTTTGTAGACCACAAGTATTGCTGGGGGTTTTTTTTCCCTCCATTTGACATGCACATTTAAAATCTCACACACCTCTGTGTGCTATATGAGTGGCAATGAAATTACTTCAAAATAATTTCTGGTAGATGACAGTCTAAACAAGAGCATTAATCCAAGCAGTTTTCAGAAAATATGTTTTACTGCAATTCCCTTAGATCTGTAAAGTTTATTTATAAAGGTTGTTACCAAAGGAGCCTTTGTTTCTCATTTTCCTTATTTTTTGTCACTTTGATAAATGCAGGAAGTTGGAGAAATAAAGTATTAAATTTGGAGGAGAGAAGGAGAAAGGAAACAGCATCTAATGTACTTTTGACCAAGATACTTGGAAACAAAGCCAGGCAGTACCCACATCTTTGCATAATCACATATGATATGCACACCACTTCAGATTATTCACTTTTAAGCAACGAGTAGTAGTCATTTGACAGCCTGTTAGATACCACGTGAATGAAAGTAGCATTGCCTCTAAAATTAATTACCCACAATGTTTTACCATGTCTTGTTTTTCAAAGCAGACCTTTATTTAGTACTTTCCATACTTGCATTTTGATTTTCTTTTCATTAATTGGTTTGATTACCCCCTTTCAAAATTCAGCTATTAACCATTTTGATGTGACATATGACTGCAGTGATTTCTTGATATTGGTATTAGTCTGCTGTGCAGTGAAGGGTAATTAATCACCCTACTATTCTTCCAGGAGAGCTTCCAGAGGGGCCAGTTTTATCCCCTTTGCTGAATGTACGTTGTGAAATTACCCTAGGAGTTAATAGAGTAACAAGGATTCTCTAAGGTATCAGAAGAGTTTTCCCAGTGGCTTTATGTCATTGCATATTTTTTTAATGAACACAGAATTTTTATTGGGTGCAGTAATTTTGTCTGATTAGAATAGTGTATAACAGAAAGCCTAATCCTGAGTTAGTGTAATTTGGAGTAATACTTGGAAAATCTTGCAAATACTCTGGGAGCTGTAATTTAATGATGGGAACACCTGTCTAGCAAAGGTAAATAGTATTTCCAAATTAAGGTCTATTTTAAATTAAACTGGTCACAAACTCTGCCATTCCTCACTGAAATTCAACCCTTCATCCAGTCAGGGACCTGTAAGGATGCAGGTGTCCAGGACATTGATATAATTTAATAGTCTGCCTTATCTATGCCTGACAATAAATAATGGGATATTGCCACTGAGAACCAGAGTAGTCTGTTGGCCTTGATTCAAAATATTTTTTCCGCGTTTCAGAAATGATCATCAAATGTTGTCAATTAGTATCTCACCAGCAATGTGGGTTTACCTATATTGCCCTGAAATATAATCCTGTTAATAAGATGGATAAGGGAGAGGCTGGTTTTTGTGAAACATCCATGGATGGAGACATAAAAACAATTGTCTCCCTCTGATTATGTCCTTGGCATCCCCCATGGATGGAATACTGGAAACGCTTTTTCTTCCTGGTGACACTGGCATGTATGCATTTATGTGTGGGTGCTAGTTCTTAAACTGTACTTCTAATGGAAAAGGTGCAGCTGGATGCTTTTTCCCATCCTTTCAGCTGTAATAGAGCTGCCACCTCTTTGTTTTTGTCCTGGGAAATGGCATTTTTGTGTGGTGACATTATATTACAGCATTACGACATGATGTTATTAACTCACCGCTGCAATGTCATTATGTACTGAAGCAGAAGCATGCCAAGAAAACAATTTCATCACATGGCTCAGACTTGCAATGCAAAGTCATATGAAGGGGCCTGTGGTGAATTGAGGCCTTTTGCCCAGGTGGCTGCTTTGCCTTGCAAGGTACAGAGCAATCAGTAATGTGGTGTCACTCAGTAGTGTGCAGTGAAATCCTAAATGAACCGTAGCCCCGATGTGCTTAAGCCTCCTCTTACCATTTCTGTACTTTATTATGGGATGATGCCAAGAGACCTCCGACCTCGGACACTGAGCAGTTTGAATTGTTACTTCTAATTATTACTAATTGATTTTTCCCTCTCTTATCTGTGTGTGCGTGTATGTGTATGTTCGTTTGTTTCGTTTATTCCAACCAAAACACAGTCACTTTCCAAAGAGGAGATGGAGGACTGATGAGCAATGGAAGGTATGTTGCTTTGTATAAAGGTCTTTCCACTGTGTTTATTTTTAAAATAGGGGATCTGAAAAATGCTGTAGGTGATGCACTTGGGTCATGTCCCATCGTTGGGAAGACTGATAGTGCTAGGAGGAGTTAAGTAGCTTACCACAAGGTTTAATGACCTATCTGTTGTGCACTTTGGAAGAAGCAAGCCCAGATGTTTCATATCTCCCAGATGTCCTGGAAGAAATGAATAGTAAATATCACAAAGAATGTGTTCATTTGTTACTGGGATGTTTATTGCATTAATTAGACATTAGCAAATGAAGTTGCTGTTGTTTAAGACTCCTTATTGGCTCCCCCTAAATTGCTGTGAGTGAACAATTACACTTAATCGATCACGAAATAAATGATTCATGGATGATGAATAGGCTGTAGATTGATAGGACTGGATTCCACAACTTTGGCTACTCAATTGAAATTGATAAAAGCTGATAACGGGCCCATATATCCTCATCTATTTTCCCTTTGCCAATATGGAGATTGTAATTAGGCCCTGGTAATAACTTCCAATCTCCTGTTTAATCAATATTTTAGCAAAAAGAGATTAGGCCTAATGAGAGAGAGTAGATGTGGCAAGAATGCGGCTGGGTCGTCTTATTGCCGTTTCCATAGAAACCAATGTTTCTCTTAGGGATTATTCCAGGCAGGGGTCTGTAATGTTCAATGATCGGAGATGTTGCTCCAACTTCACGAGCACTTTAATAACCCAGGAACACTGGAGCTGTGGGCAGCTTTCTGTTTTTGTTTGGGAGAAGAGGGCGTCTGCAGCAAATTGTTTGTTTTCCCTGCTAAATACAAACACAAACAATCCACCTGCCTGGCTAGATTTCTGTTTATCCTGGGGTGAGAGAGTCACGGTGCCTTATGGCCTGAGCGTGCCTTCTCTTTCACCCTGCTCCCTGTTTAATGCTGCTCTCCAAGCTGGGAATTACAGGGATATAAAAGCCATGCAGTAGTGGCACACAGAGATAGCTGTGGACTTTCCATTAATCCTACTCAAACCTGTTTGCCTCTAAACCATCCAGGAGTGCTCAAAGAAAGAGTTACCAGCCTGCAGATGACAGGCATGCATTTGGGATGCAAGGGAAGGAAGAAATAGGGGCCCAAAGTCCTGGAAATGGCTGATATGGAGCAATCAGTTTGAGTGATGGCTCCCTTGGGGTGGTAATTTATCATTCAGCCCTGGCGTAGGATCCCGTGATGGTGCTGCCTAACTCCTGTTTCACACAGACAAGGGAGTTCATTTGGATTCTGGCAGAGTCACGACGGATGCCTAGTCCCTCTTCTACTGACAAAGTTGATTTGTATATAACCTTAATTAACTGCTCAAGGTCTTTAAATCATCAAAGGCTATACAATTGTAATTTGAAATAAATTAAAGTCTCCTAAACTGTTACTTACCTGTGGTGTTAGAAGAACAGTAATATGCCCTCTTCCATCAGTACTTGTCCCACAGATACTGTAATTTCAAATATACATGTATCTATATATATATATATATTTGTGTATTTATCTCTTTTTCTTATTCTGCTTCAGTCGACCAGGTCTGTTGAATGCCAGTGACCCCAGCTATCCTTGGCTTGCAGACTCTTGGCCTGCCACAAGTCTGCCAGTAAATAACAGCACCAGTGGACCCAATGATCTTGGGAATTTTGGTCGTGGAGGTAGGTTTCCTTTTATTAAGTTACCCAATACTATAAAATAGGTTTCCATTAGTTAGCATCTATGATGAGTACTGTATAATATCTTTATCATTATAGTTCTTTGTAGACTTGATTGAAAATTGACTTTTAAATGTTACTTTTGCTTTATCTCTTTTTACTTCTTTAAAAAATAGCTCTAGTTTGTAATTTGCCCCACACTGATGAGATAGGGTCTGCTTTTGATGTCAAGAGAAATGTATTTGTGTCTCAGCCTCATTCACTTCTGTGTGGAGATGAGCAGTGTGCTGGGCAGCCAGTATAGCCAGGGATAGAGGATGTCCATAAGAGCAGAGGAGAACCCTGGAGATGCAGGAAGGATGCTCCTGCGACGGAAGGACGTGAGAACGCTGTTGCTGTCACCTTATCCAGCCTCTTCCTGCTGGGAGTCTGCTCTCAGGTCTCCACTATAATTTGTGAAGATAAGCCTCAAAGGTCTAAAGCAACTTTCTTTTTCATTGGAGAAAAGGATACATAAAAGGGGACTATTTAGGTCTTTTAGGGGTTTGTTTCCATTTTGCCTTGAGAGAGCACCTTTGGGGGAATGAGGTAAAGATGTAGTGTTACAATGATGAATCTTTAGAGGGGTTATTTCCTTTTGAACATTTAACTCAAATGGGAATTTTAAGATGTAGGATTGAGATTTTTAAAAGTCATAGTAATATGCACTCTCTGCTGTTACTTACTTGGCTTCTGTGATAACACAGCTAATGCTGCAGAGTGGTGTCCAGGAGAATACTTCCTAATGTAAATAAACATATAAACATTTTTAATAAATAAACAGATAAACAAAAATCAAGACAACTTATACATGAAAAATGCATTAAAATGCAAGAAAAATCTATAAAACTGTCCAACTGATAAATACAAAAATAATTCAGCTTTGGACTCTTCCAGAATCTGCTTCTAAAGACTATCCCTCATATTGCTTGCACATTACCATGAAAAGCCTCTTGTCTGTGGTTCGACTATTGTGACTTAAAATTACAACAAAACACACTAGATTTATAATTTGTATAAAAATGTTATAAAATTCTTGTCAAAAATATTTAAAAGTAAGCAAAACTTTTGATAATATTTACAAGGCAACTGAATTTCTGCCAGCTTCTTTGTTGTGAATATCTTGAAAATAAAACCTTTCAGTACTTTTCCATCTTTTCTTAAGCTCACATAATACAGAAAAATTACCATTTTCTTTGAGCATTTGGCTCAATACGACTGGAATTGGAAGCATTTTTTAAAAGTTTTTGGCCTCAATGTAGATGAGGCATAGGTCCAAATTCATGCAAGAGATACAACAGTTACATTTTGAAATTCAGCAACTTAATTCCACCCATGATCTTTACAGTGAGCTAAAACTTTTATTCTGGCTGGTTTGCAAGCACTTATCCTTTTCTGTTTCAGCACTTGAGATTTGATGTTTCTGCATTAAACATGGATTAGAAGTATTTTAACATGTACAGATGGAACATTAACTATATAGATAGAAGTTGGGCCTCTTTCACTGGTTAAAAAGTCTGTGATAATATAAAAGTTCTGTAAGAATTTTAAATAGAGTAGGGTGGCAATCAGTCACCCTGGAAACTCAGAAGCTGAGGCAGGGAGTCCTAAAATTTCCTTTATGAGTGAGATCCACTGTCCTAGATAGGCATTTGAGAGCAAGGCTGCGAGTGGGAAGCACAGGTTAGGCTTGGAGTCCTGTAAGGCCATAAAATGGTATTGCATCTCCAAGGCAGCAAGAAAGGGCTTCCCTGCACAAGTATTTCAGCACTATTTCGTTTATCTCAAGAGTTGCAAAGAAAAGTTGGATTTTGGAGAGCTTTGGGGAAGGTCTCCAGTGGGAAATGCGTCTTCATCTTTGGTCTGAAATGTACAGTGTGGTGTTTTTGCTATGACAACTTGCTGGGAAAATCACACTTGACTTTTACTGGGTGACTATGGCACTTTGTAAAATCTCTACTTAATAGTTCTTTGAGTGCTTAATGTATACGTCTCACTGAGGTCAAAAAAGTAATCCGTGCTTGTACTGAAAATTCCCGGAATGTCTGGAGAACCTCAGCTTATCAGCAAGAATGACTGCAAGTCCTTGGCTGGTGGGAAGCTATGCAACTTCCCTTTCAAGTCTGTGCACATGAATAGTTCTCCATTTCAAAATGACTGTGTAGAGATGATACCTCTTCAGTTGCCAGAAATGTGCTCTAAAAGACAGATGTATATCTGAGTACTTCAGAGATTAGCATTTAGCTAGTTTTTACTTCTTTGAGTCTTCAAATCCAACACAGACAGGTTGAGCTGGATTTACTTCACTTTATACATCAACAACAGAATTTATTTACTAAACTTCAAGCCATTATACTTTGACAAAACCAATTGGGGAAAGGAGAAATGTTCATATTGTGGATGAAATGCAAGAAAGATAGGACTGCACTTGTCTCACATCTCATGCTGTATTTGCACATAGATGCATTTTTGTTTGTCTACTGCCCCTGGAAAGCACATTGCATGTGTGCAGATAGATGGTAACAACCTGATTTTGAAATGCGGGCTGTAGTCTGCTTTAATTGTAATTTTTTTTCCACTTGCAATTTATCTGCAGATATAAGTTAATACAATTAACATCTTTTAAATACTTGATTGTGGCTATTAACCTGCTGTATGCAAAAGCAGATCATGCTGATAGACCCAAATTTAATCACTCTTTCTAGGACTGCACTTGTGAGCATTTGCTATTGCCATATTTATTGCTAATATTATGTTACTGCCCTGAGACTGAAAATGTTACTAGGATCCCTGTTGAAATGTTTACTGTTGCACACCTGAATGCAAAAGAAAATAGTTCTGTGGTCTAAATGTTCATCCCAGAAAAACAAAAAAACTAAACCTCAAACAAACCAATGAAAACAAACAAACAAAAAATACCAAATCATTGTGAGGTGTCACATCTCATTGCTGGATGAGTCTTTGAGACAGTGAGAGAACAAATGTACTCCCTGAGGTTGCACAAAACCCACATCTGAGTCTGGAACTGAGCTTAAACCCTTGACTAGGTGCAGGAATCATCTTTTCTTTCTGGGGCTTAATGTGCATAAAAATGGCTGTGATCCCTACAATGGGATCTGAACATCCTCACTATAGGAGTATACATTATCTCAAGTATGATCTAACAGTTGGAACCTGCATCTGCCATCTGGCTTTAGAAAGAAAATGGCATTTAAATGAAGGATTTTTTTTAAGAAGTACATTCTGGAATTGATTCAACTTCGCAGAGACTAAATAAATTGTGAAAATAGTTTCGTTTGATATATTGACCTCTGAGAGAGCAGGAAGGAGGGTTATCTGCTGAGCTGTGGTTCTCCTTGGGACATCATGCCAGTCATCATTAGATTCTTCACACTTCACTAGTCTCAGTTTCTAGATCAAGTATTCCACCAGCAAAGGTCACTTCAGTTTTTAGTAAGGAGAGAGACTGCCAATCTAACTGATTAAAGATACAAATGGCAGTATGGGATGGGATTTGAAATATGGAGAAAATTCAGCAGCTATTTAGTTAAACAGGCTGTAATGTTTTTCAAGTAAATGTACTGGAGTTTTTGAACAAGTTGTTCTCCATTATCAGCATCGCCATTTTGATGGACTGATCCCCTAAATCCCTTCAGAACAACAGATTTTCTTTCATGTATCAGGAACAACTTGATTTTGTCAGGTTTTTATTTTGTGGAGAAGAAGAAATGTACTGGCTAATGTCAAAAGGAAAATTAGATGCAAAAAGCTTCAAGGAAATCAAGGCAATGCCCTTAAAAAATTACTCTGAGAGTTTTTTTACATATTTGCTGGGCAAGTCCCCTCTGCGATTTGCAAATTCTCTCCTTTCATCATTTCCCTGAAGCCCAGACAGTTTGATTGGTTCTGACACAGAGTGAACAATTGAAAACATTCTTCGGTAGAGAAATATTCCAAACTTCACTTTCACAGTTGAAGGTATGGAGGAAACAAAAAAGATGGTTTTAGTCAGTGAGACGTGAAGGACAAGTGGTAGGCCTGTCACAGCTGCTGATAGCTTGGCGATGGTTGTACATCATCTCCCCTTCGTTGGCTCGTGGACCTGTCTCAGCCGAAATGCAAACGTGCAGAATGACACGTGTATTTCTCAGCCTAAACCTCGGTGCTTCCAGGCTTCCCGTGCAGCAACGATTTGTTTCGTTCCGCAGATGTGCTGCCGCCAGTGCCAGGGCAGGGAGATAAAACCGCTACCATGCTTTCCGATGGAGCCATTTACAGCAGCATCGACTTCACCACCAAAACCAGCTACAACAGCTCCAGCCAAATCACGCAGGCTACGCCATACGCCACCACCCAGATCCTGCACTCCAACAGCATCCATGAGCTGGCTGTCGATTTACCAGATCCGCAGTGGAAAAGCTCGATTCAGCAAAAAAATGACCTCATGGGATTTGGCTACTCTCTCCCAGACCAAGGCAAAGGCAACAATGGTAATTACAGCTCTTATTTTCCAGAGCCCTTTGGCTTTGTGTACTGTATCATCTGTGCATGAATTAGAAAATTCTTTTTAGCTCTGTGAGACTGTTTGTATTGACCTGAACTAATGCTTGCACACCTTGCATGCGTGCTCAACTACTCCTGATCAAAAAACACATTGCACTGTGCTTTTAATGCTCTTTGTCCCGTGCTAGTCACCCAGCCAAATGCCTTCCATTAGGCTAGGGTAGATGTGCCTTTAAAACTAACCAAGTTAAAACCTGCCACCCCACCCCATCTGCCCTTGACTTGCTAACTGCGTGTGTTGCATGTGCTTGTGCCGTCGACTAATCCCACGATGCCACTGTGACCTCTGCCGTTTAACCCTTAGCCTTGCTTTACATCCCTGACTACCGGGTGGCTGAGGGACTGGCTAATAGATTGCCACACAACCAGTCACAGGATTTCAGCACCACCAGCTCCCACAACAGCTCCGAAAGGAGTGGCAGCCTCTCAGGTTGGTTCCATCGCCGTGCGTAGGGGAGTGAGGGACGGAGGGGTGTTAGCGAGCGACTCGCCAGGGAGGCAGGACACCTCCCAGGCACCAGCTGAGGATAACCATGAGAGTTCCTGCCCACCAGCAAACAATGCCACAGGGGACTCTACTGGAACAAAAAAGCCTTTTGCAGAACCTACTTGGAGTAAACAGGAGAGTCCTTCCATGTGGTGCTTGTCGGCACAACTGCCAGCCTCGCCTTGTCACATCCTTTCCCTGCCACAGTCCATAGAGCAAATGTATTTCTGTTTCTGTCCTCAGTTTATAGGTCTCCCCACACTGAGCTTCATGAGGAGATTAATATTTTTATTGAGTTAACAGATCCCCCACTCCCACAAGCTGTTTCTAAATGCAGTTACTCAGTGAAGCAGCTTGGAAGTAATTCTAGGGTCCTGAAAGGTGGCTGGGGTTTCAACAAATTTTTCCAAGTCTGCATACAAACAGGATGTAAATTTTATGTGTGTGCTGCATGTTCTATTGGAAACATGATGCATTTTCATCAGATGAAAATGATCATAGTACATGTGGTTGTGTATTATATTTGAACACACCTTTTTTTCTTGATTTCTTTAATTTTGCTTACTTGTTGCTTATGTTATGCATAGCTGTCTTTTTTTTTTTTTTTTGTCAAGACAAAAACTGAAAAGGCAGCAGTTAAAATAAAAACTTGTGATTTCACCTGGTGGACATATGAGAGAGCTGAAAGGACTTAATTTTGATATTCATAATATATCCACAGCCTTTTGAATTTCCACTTTAAGCTGGAGCCGTCATCACAGTAACAGACCAAACCTAGAAATGGCTTCTTTATGTCAATTTAAATGCCTATTCAAATTGAATCTTGAGATAAGAAGCCTATAATCATTGACCCATGACTCAAATAGCCAAATGTGTTTGCAAGTCTTGTGTTCTCAAGGGGGAGCATTAGCTGATTTGAGTGAGACCAAAAAATAGGCTTATGGCATTGTTGGAGAGGTATCTGGGAGCTGAGTTCATGAAATGCTTCAAGAAAGGTTCTTGTTCCTTGAATGTGAGATATATTGACAAGTAGCTTAGGAAATCAGCTTGCTCCCCAGGCTGCATGAAAATGCAGAAATTGATGTTCTGAGGTACATATATGTCAGATATCAGAGGGCAGTCTCACACTTTAGATATGTTGACAGCTAAGGCTGCCTAAGAATTTTCTCAGAAAATAGGAAGTATCATTGGAAAATGCCTGTTGATTAAAAGCTGGAGTTTGATCAAATATTCCAAGTACTGCATATTTTGTGTGGTGTTTCTCAGTGAATTTTCTGATGACACGAGGAAACTTTGGGTTAGTCAGTCTTTCCATGGCCAGGGCACCCTTGTTGTGACCAAGGCAGCTCACAAGTGGATGCCCCAATGCTCAGATGAGTGTCAGATTATTGGACTGCAGAGTCAGTATTTTGAACTTCCTTTCCCACTAATTATGCCTTTGATACAGGATAATTATGCCTGTAATACACAAGAAACTGGAGGAGACCTTCTGATATAGTCTGATAATTAGAGCATCTCTGGAGTTAGAGACCAGCTTTGATTACGTAGTCCCCACCAGGGTGAGCAGGGATTTGTTCTCTCACTTCCTTGGTTAGTACTTTGAGTACTACTTATTATTCTGACTAAGTTTCTGTCTCTCTTACATGAATATCAGGAGAATTCCTGTCCCATTGTGGAATGGAAAATAGCTAAAACCTCAACTGCTTTATGAGGCAGGGAAATTTTGGAGCTGTACTTTGCACAGATTATGTCTCTACTAGGATCAGCAGCCCAACTGGCAAATTCTTTTTCCAGGACTCGACTCACCTAGAGATTTAAACAATATAATTGAATTTCAGTGTGAGGAGACATTGAAGCATCAAGCATTGTTGCTATGGGGAAACAAGGCTTCGGTGCATCAGTTTTCAAACACAAATCAGGCATTATGTGTTAGGTGTCTGTCCCACCAGACTGACAGTGGAGTAACTCTGCCCATGGGGACTGAAGAGAAATCTCCTCTCAACTGTACAGTGTAGGCTACTTTCCATACCAGCAGCGACCTTGGAGTTCTCTTCTTCCATTTCTTCATCTAAACAAGTCCCTTGTCTCTCTGCTTCATTCCTCCTAATATCTCCATTATCTCTAATTTGTCTCTTTGAAACCCCCAAAATCCAAGTCACTCCCCTACTAACACTCCACACATCCAACCTACATTTTACCAGTCTCATAAGATTAGCAAGACGCTACACTTCCAAAGTCTTCCTCTCTGCCTCAATTAATCTCTAAGCTGAAGTTGTTCTTTGCATTTCCCTTCTCTCTATATTCCTAATTTGAATCCTCCTGCAACACAAACACACATGCACATGCTTTTCTCCTAAAGCAGCCCCTCCTGCCTTAGTTCTTGTTGGTTGGTTCCTACTCCTGCTGACTTTTCAGAAATTTCCCCATGTCCCACTAATTAAAATTAACCTACTTCCTTTGCACTGTTCAGTGACCCTATTTCTAACTCCACTTTTTTTTGCCTTACCTTTGCTTTGAAAGCTTCATTTTCCCTTCAGAAGGCTCATGTATTTGTTCCTCTATCTCAACTGTCACTGGGGTTTCTTTTGACTGGTCAAAATATTCTCTCCCTTTTCAAGAAAGCTGCCTTCTCTGCCAGGCTACAAATGAAAGGAAGAGCCTGTGTTCCATCCTCATAGAAGTAACATCAGCACAATTCATACATAGTGAATGACAGGATCTTGGCTGAGCTTACCATAAATACTCCAAAACAAGGAAGGAAGAGCTCTAGTCTGGAATTGAGTATGGGGAGCAAAGTCTCACTTGCAATGTGCTGCCAGCCAGGTCGATTAGAAACATTGCTGGGCTTGTTGCCTGTCTCTAGCAGCCACAACAGAAGGTGAAAATAGAAGTCTTGGCTACTTCTGAGTCACAGAATCACCTTTTTCTTCCCTCTCTATTTGTTCCTGTTTTCATCCAGCTGACATTCAGAGGTAACAGAAGAAAGCCACTGTCTCACAGACAAAAAGTCCCATGACAGGGGCTCATCTCTGTTGCTAGAATTGCACCTCCTTCTGTGTTTCTCTGTGCCTAAAGTTAGAGCCATGACAAAGAGGGCAGTGCCTGCCAGTGCACACTGTGCCACCCTCCCTGGCAAGTCAAAGTTGTGGTGTTCTTGATCCATTGATTCATTTTTACATGAGGGATTTTTTTTTGGCCAATCCTTATAAATCAGCAAGGGACATCAGTGGGTGAGATGGATTAGACTGTGCTTTCTGCAGCAGGCCAGGGATGAGTGACAGCAGCTGGGTACCCTGCTGAGGAGGCATCTGACAAACCATTCCTCCACCCAACAAGCCAAAGAGTTTGAAAGCCACAACAAAACTCAAAAAAATAGATGGATCCCCAGGTAGTCAAGGGATTTGAAATGTTGAGCCATTTTTCCTCTTAATGTATTCCTGAGAAGAAAATGAAGTCAGAGCAAAATAAAGAAGCAAAGCAAGTGGAATGAGAGCTTTCTCTGTAAGATCATTCCCCCACAAATAGAAGTGTCTCAGCTGCAGAAGTGGATACAAGGACAATAAGAGCAGAGGGTTTAACGAAAATGCATTGCTCACTTCATTTCTGTCTCATCCATTAGAGCTGTATATCAGAAATAGAACCTCTTCTCCATTGTGGCACAAGATACTTGAATCTTGTGAAACAGTCAATCCTAAAACATTGCACATGACTTCCTGCTTTTTTAAAAAATAGAAATTAGGAAATTCCTATCAACAGAACCCTATTCCTTTTGTTTTGCCAATTTACTCTTGTCTTGAAAGATATTGAGTCCAATGACAATTTTTTTTGGATGATACCCTTAACTCTGTGTTTTCCACAGAAACTGATTGTGCAAAACTGTGCTATAATCACACTGGATTCTGAAATTTGAAACAATTTGTTTTGTTTTATTATAATTTCATCTGAGGAAATTCAAGAAGTCACAAAGTGCACATGAATAAATCAGGAAATATATTCCTGATAAAGGAAAACCTGTCCTTCCTTGTTTCTGCACTACTGTGGTGGAAATGTACAGAGGTTTAAAAAGAAGTGATTTTCAGCAAATATTCAGAATATTTTCCCATTCCACTCTATTATTACTTATAACCTCGTGACAGCATTAGCACGTTGATGCTGATTCTGCTGAGATATAAATACGTCTTCTTTTTTGGGGCATGCCATCTGGAATCAGAATTCTTTCAAAGAACTGTAAATAGCTGGCTTTTTTTTCCACATTATATCTCTAACATTTTATTTTTCTTTTTGGATTTGCAGGTGGAAAAGGAGGGAAAAAGAAGAAAACCAAAAATACTGCCAAGCCCCAGAAAAATAATGGTTCAACCTGGGCCAGTGTTCCCCTCCCACCCCCTCCTGTGCAGCCACTTCCAGGCACAGAGCTGGAGCACTATGGGGTGGATCAGCAAGAAGCAGGGTAAATTTTTTTTGCCTTTTCTTTTGAAGAAAAATCTGTGATCTGCAGAAATGAGTCCTTTTTAATTTTTTTTAAATATTTTGCTAAGTGACCATATTATTCTGTTCCATTTAAAAAAAAATAAAGAGAGAGCGCCTTATCTGTAGACTTATTCAAGGCTGTGGAGGAGGAAGGTTTGAATAGCTCCTCTGGATAGTGACTGAAGGTGGAAACAAAAGTGACCTTGCTTCTTCATCATGCAGGGCTTCAGTGCTTTCTCATGCTGAGAAGTATCTCACTTCACAGGTAGCTTAATTGAATTCTGTTGGGACTGCGTGCAGCTGATGGGACTCAGAGTGAGTAAGGATGACATAATCTGGCTCTTTGTATTCTTTCGCTGCTTTGATGTTTAAAAATATTAGAGCCAACAGAACAAAAAAAAACCCCACCAAATTGGATTAATTTTTGAAGATCAACCAATGGATAATAATCTTCTCATCGGCTTTTAGAAGAAATTTCACAGTTGAGGAAGGCACGCTAATTATAGGCCTTTTTTGTTATTATTCAAACAACTTTCAAGTTTCTGGAACCTTCCACATTTTTTTGCATAGCTCAAACTTGTTCTCAAGGACACAAAATCGCACAAGAAGTGCTAAATGAGAGGAAAGAGACATTTTCTACACAGACAAGAATTACAAAATGCTTTTTATAGATTATAATTATATGAAATACCAGGTTATCAAACTCTGGAGGAGAATCAGAGTATATAAAAACATAGTTTACTGTGGGTAGCTCTGTTGGAGCCTTTGAGAATAATTGTTCTGTCAGGGACAAATTTCTGTCTGTTTCAATACATGGGTTAATCAATATTTCCTAAGGATGAAACACTTTTAAGAATACATTGTAATAGCTTTACTGAATAAAAATATTTCAAGTGTTATCTCAATTGTAAGTGTGAATTGATCATTACTACTTTCATAATTAAAGTTAGAAAAATTCCATATTGTTTCAGTTTATACCAACCCCTTTGACTCCTAAAATGAGTGATAAATAACTGTGTTAGTCAGTGAAATTCTTTTTAAAATTAAGGCCCATTCAGGCTGTATTAGAATTAGAATTTCAAAGTAATGGAAGATGCCTAACCTTACTGATTCTGAGTGTTGTTTAAATCTCAAGGCAAAAAGTTCATATAATCATTGTCTTCTGTATTCTGTTATAAGAGGCTAAAATAAATTTAAAATTGTTTCACCATATAATAATTTTGTCTTTATCAGTTTCTATCCTTAAAACGCATGTGCAGCCATTTCACTAAAACAATTATACAATAGAAGGCAAAACTTGGATTTTCTTCAGAACAATGAAATAGCATAAAAGGTAAATGGAAATACCTTCTAGAGAAATCCCTTGTGACACAGGGTTTGACTCCTCAGTGGCATAAAGCATCTATAATTTAGCTGGGAGGAATGATGTTGGTCACCAAGACAACATTGGTTATTTAAGGGGAAGGTAATCATCAGCCTCCAGGTTCACAGCCATTCAGACTTAGTTTTTCCTCTGATTATGTTTTGAATTACTCTTCTCTGGTTTTTGTAATGTCTCGTTAGCAGTGGTGGTAGCAAGACCTTGTAATAGGCATTTTAACAAACACAGAAAAAACTTGGATGTTGGACTTAGAGTCTCAGGCTGGAGCTACAGTAATTTGCAGCCACCTTTGATGAAGACTGATTCTGCAATGCCCATGCTTTCTCAGGATGCTTCCAATGCTAAGGATCCTTCTGTATTACGGGGTTGATCTTGTTTCTGTGGTTTTCAACATGCTAAAAGGGAAAGAATCACACACTGCATTCCTTATGTTGCCTTTAGTATGGACATACTGGGTTAAAAAAAAAACAACACATTTTTTAAACTGTTTTGTTCTTCTTGGTTTGTTTTGATGTACTCTATCTGTGAGAAGTTCAAAGTGTTTTAATTTTAGAATTAGTTACATGCAGATGTAATTGTGAATTACAATTGAAAAATGAACTTCCAGTCAGAAAAAACTGAACACTTCAATAAAATTCTCACAATGTGAAAAAAAATGTGAATGTTTAGAGCAGTAAAACAAGGAGAGTGGCATCTAAACAGAAACTTATTTTACTCTGTGTCTTCTTGTAACAATTAAATTGAAGTGTGAGTTTCACTGGCATGATTATAACCAAAAAACTCAAAAAAATTGACACCTAATTTTGCTCACTGGAGATTAACACTAGTGGCCTTATTGGCTCTAGTGAATTTCTAAGATGCAAAAGACAATCCAAAATAGCAAGTGATATTAAAAAATAAAAAAGACATCTAACTTAACCTAAGAAAAAAAAAAATACACTCAGTTTTCTCTACCATCTTCTTCCCAAAGGCACTGGGGTTTGTATTTGTCTCCATTTTTCCATAAACTGCAGAAGGAAAAGTGAACACCTTACTCCAACCAGCCCGTTATATAATGGGGTGGTGGCTTTGGGGATCTCTTAGATGCCTATTTAACCTCAGCAAAGAGCCTATTTGTGCCAATGAAGTTTCTCTTTTCCTATAGTAGCTCCCTAACTGACATGTTCCCTTTCCCACCCTTTTCAGAGAAGATGATTTTTCATGATTTAATCTAAACTTTACTCGTTATCTTTTACTTTGATTTTTTCACCAATAACATGCATGATCTTGAGCCAACCCTAGTAAGGGCAGTCTGCATATTGGTCATTTCTATTTCTTGCTATGGGTTTCACCTCCAAATGGAATATTTGCTGCTGAATGTCAATATATTCAATACTTGTTTTCTGTCTTTAGGAAAAGTTAAGGAAATAGTACCTTTTACTTCAAAAAGTCCTTTCTGGTCAGTTCCAGGGAGGGAAGCTTTATTTGTTGCAGCTATGTGTGTAATGAAACAGTTTCATTAGAAATGTACCCTTTATCTATCACCTTTTCTTATATTTTGAAGGAAAATATCTATCAATGTAATGAATCAGGCTTTTTAATAGTAAAAGATTACTATAGAATAAAAGTGCTGACAATACAATAAAATTAATTACAAAGATAGAGACTTATGTTTGCTAACCAGACTTATTAGAGTCTTAATTATAATGAAATTACAATCAGAGGTCCCTAATGAAGTTAAGGCACTTAGATATTAATATATGTACTTGAAAAGAGTTGCATTTCACCACATTGATTTACTCAAAAAGTGAAAAAGAACAGAGATAGGACCAATAATCACTGTGGTGGTACCTGATGTTTCTATAACTGTATCATTTATGTGTAGTTACTGTGTTGTCTGTTAGGTTTGCTTTTTTCTTTTTTTTTTTTTTTTTTGTGGGAGGGAGTTGGGAGTGGGTTTTGGGGGGATTTGTTTTGTTTTGTTTTTCTTTAAAATGCAGGTTAGAACTTGTGGCTTTTCGGACACCTTATGTGAAGAAGACAGAAGTTTTTGTACCTGAAATCTTGAATGCCAATGTTCTGAACTTCAGACTTAGGCTGCTTTCCATTTCAAACAAAATTTGGGTAAAGATGTGTTACTTGTGCAGAATCTTTTCACCAAGAAATCTCTTTTCTAAAAGACCTTTTTGCTACCAAGCTGAACATTTGGGGATTTGAAGGGAGTAGGGTCAGAAGGCAAGCACATCCAAAGCTTGTTTATTCATCATTGAAAAGTCACCAGGGAGTGTCTCTCTGCCCTGTCCCTTTTAAAGGAGAAGCCATTCTTGCAAAGCATGAGGTTGGGAGAGCAAAAGGAGCCCAGAGAACTGTTGCACTGCACTTTTTTAGCAGCAAGAGTTGGATGGTCCCTTCAGCCTTGGATGCAAATGTCCTGAGTGAATATTGTTTGGAAAGATAAATCACAGCTGGTCATATCTTAATTTTTGCTAAGGATGAATATGTATCATGTAACATTTTTAAATCTCTGTGTTATGAAAATGGTAATGATCAATCACTCAAAATCTCCTAGAGGCCAGGAGTTAAGAAGCAGCCTTTTTTTTTTTTCTTCACTTCTATGCACATATATATGCTTGTATAGCTATATATGATTATCTATCTATATATATATATATGTAGGTTTAAATTCATACCAATGTGAATTATCAGAAATGTCTTCAATGGACTTTTGGATGATTAAGTCAGGTTGTTTTAACTATCCTGAATCTGTGTGTTTAAATACAGACTACAGACTTCTAAATAAGGAAAAAGTAGTTCAGTTAATTTAAGTAATCTTTGGGTTTTGCTGAACAAAAGTGTTCTGTTCATAATACAGGTTTTGCAGCTTCTCCATCCCAGTGTTCCCAGCCTTTCTATAACCTGGCTTCACACTTGAGAAAATTGACAGTAATTCATTTTTCTCTGGGAAATTGGTAAATCCTTCCTTCCAAATCAGAAGCTTTAAAGGAGTATTTTTAAGCTGGTTTGAGAAATTAACTGTATAGCGCGATGCATTGCCTGTCTGCATTGCAGAAAAAAGGACCTTGTCAGCAGTCCTTGAAGGTGGAAAGAAGATAAAGTAACTTAGATGATGCTTGGAAAACAGCCTTTAGAGTGTGTGATGGTTTGACAGTGAGAGCTTGTGGTTGTCTGGTTGCCTTTATTAAAAAAAAAAAAAAAAAGTGTATCCTGAGTTATTTTGGAATACACAGGAGTTAAGAAGAACTGATGCTCAAGGGACTGTTGCCTGACTGGATGTTTTGAAGATGGGAAGAGTAGACAGTTGAGATTTGAGTGGTGTGATTGTCAGCAAAGCTGCGTACAGCTGAAGTTGTGTTCAGATTAGGGAGTTACTCTGGGGAGATAATGCACAGGGAATGACCACAGTCACTAAGGCCTATCCATCTGGAATGAGGCCAGAGTCTCTAAGGGGCAGCATCCCAGGATGATACTGTAATACAACAACTGAATTGAAAGGTCCTGTGATGAGTACAGAGATCAAAAAGAATTGACTTGCTGGCAAAGCTTGCGTAAGAAGCGGTGATAAAATATAAAGCTTCTGTTTCTAGCCCTGATCAGATATAGCATCACCCCTTACACCTTTGCTATAAGGCAACAAAAAACATAAACTCCTTCCAGGACACCCTTAATGTATGAAGAGAGAAGAATTTGGTATTCAAGAACACTCCTAGTGGTTAATCTTCCCATTTAGTTTGGGCAGGTGTGTTGGAAGTGTTCAGAAAAGTAGCACTGTCTAGGTAAGTCCCAGTACAGATTGGTGAGGAGCTGGGGTGCTGGCAGAGCTGTCAGCATGTGTGCTAATGTACCTTATCAGCTGGTGCAGTGACACAGCATATGCTTAGGGTCAGTGCTGCTGTGACATGAATGTGTTACACATCACAGCAGATACCTGCGTGCAGGGTGGGAAGACCACAATTTATGAGGAAAGTGTAGCTTATTTTATGTAAGCTCCAAACCAGAAACAAATGGTAAATTTATAGATGGATAAAGAGGAGAATTGAAGTAAATGGATAATGCACTTGGGCTCATGCTGTGATTCTGAGGATGGGGCTGTGCAGGGCCAGGAGTCGGACTTAGTGATCTTTGGGGATCCCTTTCAACTCAGCTTGTTCTGGAATTCTGTGAAATAAGTGTGTAAGTGCTATGGCATAAAGCTTTTAAGAATGTTGCTATTTTCATGTCCAGGTCAATATTCATTCTCCAACGTTAATGATCCTGGAAGTGAGTTAGTTCATTTTTGTTGTTGATTGTGGTGTAACATTATCTAATCACCATTAACGAATGTGATAACGGATCAGTAATTTTTTTTGTTGCATATCTTGTCCAGGTTGCTTATCTGTTGTGGGAAAAATGAAACTGACTCAGTAAGGACAATTTAAGCAATTATGACCCTCTTTCCATTAAATATTAGAACTCACTGTGTGCAAGGTTTCCAGCTGTAGCAGAAATCCTGTATACCCTCTACTCCCTCTACTATGTGGCAGAGATAAGGTTTAATATACACTGAGCTTATTTGGTTTTTTATTTTAGATATGACAGTGATGGTTGGTGTCCACCTTTGCCAGTTCAGACCTACCTGCACCAGGGCATGGAGGATGAGCTTGAAGAAGATGATGATCGGGTCCCCACGCCTCCTGTGCGGGGAGTAGCTTCGTCTCCTGCCATCTCCTTCGGGCAACAGTCCACTGCAACCCTCACGCCTTCCCCACGAGAGGAGATGCAGCCAATGCTCCAAGCTCACCTTGATGAGTTAACAAGGGCTTACCAGTTTGATATAGCAAAGCAGACATGGTAAATGTTTGAAAGGGTCACCTTTGATCAGGGAAATGAAATAATAATTAATAGTAATACGTTCCTTTATGACATAAATACTGACTGTGTTCAACAGCGTTTCAATTATGTTTTGAAAAAAGTAAAAGGGAAGAAGAAATAGCAAAACTCCATCTCCAGCTGGAAGGCCTTACACATGAGTATGTGCTTTTAAATCATAGTACTTGGTAATATGCTAAATTTTGTCTAAAAACATGTAAAAACAATATTCCTCCAAAATTTTGCACGTGTTCAGCTAAGTAGTTAATACCCACCTCCTGACAGCTTTTATACAGTTGAGAGTACTCTCTTTTCAGGCTAGCAAAAGATAGGAATTTTTTAGGATTTTCAAAAATAATAAGATTCTAAATTCCTGATTAAAAATAATGATAGTCTCTCGAAATAGCAATGTGGCAGATTTTACACTGTGTCACATGAGAATGAAGCATTTGCATCTCTGTACTTTGAACTATCATGGAAATTTCTGATTGGCAGGAAAAATCCAGAAATAGCAGAAAGAAAGTTGTTAGTATTTACAGAATGCATCCAGCGTTTTAGAGTGCTTTATGCCTATTTAAAGGAAGAGCAAGCAAATACCACAGTAACATTTCCCTTGCAAAACAAACAGAAGCAATCTCTTCAGGGACTGAAAAAGAACTTGTCAACTGCATGAGGCTGGGGATACGGTGAAGGTCAGTTCCTTCCTGGATGTTCCCTAAGCAGCAGTTGTCCTTTTACAACTCTTCCATGCAGACAAAGCCCGCGAGTCTCGGCGGAGCAGAGCAGAGCTAGTTACTGAATGGCACACTGCCAGCAAAGGAGCAGCCTTTCTTCCCTGGTAAATAAAGCCACAAAGTTATTCAGCTTGAGCTCCCACAAATACATCAGGCAGGTAGGCAGGCGGTGCCGAAGCAAAGCCAGCTGTTTTCCCTGGACACCGTGCGAGCCTCGAGGCTTGTCTGCAATCTGCACTCAATCAACAGGGTACCTCGGTCCCGCTGCAGCGCCGCGCTGCCAAGCGCGGGCCCCAGCCTGCCTGGGGGACAGACCCAAATCCCAGGCAGCAGCTAGACCTGGCCCACTGAAGGTACTGGCTTCTGAGCCAGCACACAGATGCACACCCTGCCAGCACAGGCAGTCGCTGCTGCATTTTGCAGCTGTTACCCTTCCTACGCCCTCCAAACCTCGTGTGCCAGTCCAGGCACGGATAATGGAGCAGGACGCTGCACCAAAGCCTCGTGCAGCTGGCAGGAAAGGTCTTGCTCCCTTTTTGGAGAAATGAAAATTGATTGGGAAGTTTCATAATGTGCTTAGGATTATACAGATTTTAATGTCGCTCTTGTGTAAAGTCACAGTAATTGAGCCTGAAACCCTGAAAAAAAATAACAAGGACATAACCTTTTTTTCAACCCTTTTGGGTATTGGACTAGATGCTGAGGATGATTTTTACATACAAGTGATTTTTATGACATGGGATTTTTTAATACTTTTTCGTTGTTTGGCTGTACATGTATCATGCTAGTAAAAGTCAGTAGAAAGTAGAAAGTTTGGACTGGGAAGGAAGATTTCTTAGTTTTCTTGTCACAAAGTTAACCTGTCCAGTGTAGAGACTGGGGAAAACTAAACAGCAAAATGAGACCTGTCAGATAGGTTACTGTGGGAGAAGCAACAGAGAAATACAGAGATCAGCCAACTAGGAATTTAAGAAAGAGCCCATTAGAGATTACTGGAAAAATACATAATCATTATGGCCTTGATCCAGCAAATCACTTAAGTATATGCTTAACTATGAGTACATGAGAAATTGACTTCAGTTGTTCTATCACAAGCTTAACATTAAACGTATACTTAAGCATTTTGCTTAATTGGGAGCTAATCACACTGTTTATTGAGGGTTAGTTAGATGGTAGTGCCCTTTAGTGCCCCAGTGTTCTGAACACTGCATAGAACACTAAAAACCTGGTGTCCAGGCAGAAGAGTATTCAATAACTGTTAATCAGAAGGGGGTTGTATGTCAGAGAGGAAGCACTTGTTCTGGAAATTAGATTCAGAATAAGCAGTAAGTTAAAACCTACACTGAGGTGGAGAAAGTTACCAGTGGCACATAACATTTACCATGACATTCTCATATCTGATAGATTTACATTATGAAAATAAAATTTTTAAAAAAGACTCATTGAATAAAGAGAATTCATTCATGTAGGCAACAATTCAGCACAAAATTTTCACTGAAAATGTATTAGAGCTGGGAGCCAAACAGGTGACAGTTGTAATTTTTTTCATTTTTACTTATGTCCAAACAAGAAACCAGCAGATTCCTGGATCCCATCCACAGTGCTGCCTATTCAAATCAGGTCATGGCACCTCATGTACCACCACCAAGGATTCCCACGTGCCTGAGTTAGCAATTTCAAGCATGGCACATGCTCTTGTGCCAAGACCAGTCATGCCTGGCTCCCCTGGCACAGCTTGCTGTGTACCTGTTGTGCTGTGAGGAATGCTGCTTTGAAAGCTGATGGTGTTCTTTTCTTTCAGAGACCAGGCAAATCAAACTCTTGAGTCCCATGCTTGCCTTTGGCCATTTAGCTGTCCTATGGGTGCTTTTTTGTCTTTCTTTTTCTTTCTTTTTTTTTTTTAATGTGATTGCTGCATACAGTAATTTCACACATGCATGCCCTAATACTGCTGCAATTAAATCAATTAAACTTCTTGGAATAAAGCAAAATGAAAAGGCCTCGCCGATGATGTGTTCATTGGACTTGAAAATTTCTTCTGTCCTACTGGCCATTTCCTCCTCTTTAGGGTGACTTTTGCTTCAGGCACTGCATCTGTTTAAGCGGAAGGAGCGAGATTTAACTTTGGTTCAGTGTGTGATTTGCAAGGGGGAATATTGGGTGAGACACTTATTTGCTAGGCTGGGATTCAGAACTGTGCTGTTCCATGGGTTTCCTACCTGATTCATGTAGCCCCTGTGTCTATCGCTCTTCTTCTGCGAGAAGACAATGGTAACCTTCCCCATCCTAGAGGATTTTATCTTTATCCTTTTTATTTAAGACTGGAAAGTGTGCAGGCACTCTGGTATTAGAAGCTGCAGTGAATAAATGAACTGACTTTTCTTGACTTTGACCTAACCAAGCATGTTTTGTAAATTTACTTCAGGACTTGTTGAAAAGCTTGTGTTTTATTGACCATGGGCTGCAAAGTCTCATCAGTTCTGATACCTTTTCCTGTTTGTTTGTGTAGGCACATCCAAAGCAATACACAACCTCCTCAGGCTCCAGTTCCTCCCCTAGGATACGTATCTGGAAACCTTATTTCAGATTTGGAAACAGATGTTCCAGATGACGACGATGATGAGGATGATATTGAAGAAGAAACTGTAGAAATCAGTAGGCCACTAAGAGGTCTAGAGCATACTCCAGGCTCCAGTATGGACAATCTAGACAGCTCTGTGACAGGTAACCAAACACAGTGACACCAACTTGTTCCTACCAGTAAAATACATCACCATTTGGACACTTTCTAAGAGAAAATTTATTCCACTCGATTTCTGTAACATTTAAAATGTGTTAATACTAAACACTAATGTTAAAGAAGGATTTGGAAATACTTTGCTTTGCTGAAAAATGATAAGGGAATTCATGAATTTTAAAAAGCTTTAAAGACTTGAAAGAAATTTCAGTTATATCCTAGCTTTCATGAAAGGTTCATTCTACTAGAGAAGCAAGGCAGTTACATGAAAAGGAGGGGGAAGACCTCGACTTAGCAATATATATTTCATAAATCAGAAGCAGCATAAAAATGTTATCTTAAAGCACTTTTAGATATTCTGCTGGGTAAATGCTTACCCAGATGAACACGAGGAAGTTCAAGACTTCATAGTAAGTGTAGTCAGATCTGCACAATATTTATTTCTAGAGTAAACACAACATTTATGTAGGAAAATATGTATTTTGAACATACTTCTATTGCTGAATTTAGTAATTGTTCCCTTTTAGAAAATCTGTTTAATAATTCTGACCCTCCTTCCCTCACTTCTCCTTATCCTTTGCATGCCTTGGAAAGCTACATCATCATCAAAAGGGACCTAGAAAGTCCTGCCAGAAACTAAGGCACAGAATCTGAATGAATTAAATTGCAGTTGGTGAAATGTAGGCAGTGAAAGACACTGTTTTATAAAAACATGGATTTCACATGGATGTAGTGTACTTTTTGTAAACATCAGTGTACTTCTCTTTAAGTTGAACTCGGGCCTCTAGAATGTGCAGTCCATAATGTCCAAATTATTTGGAGACCCAGATATCCCCAATGTCACAGTGTTAGTGGGTGCTGCTCCAGTTTTTGATCTCAGCAGACCAAGACTGATTGTTGGTTGTACCTTAAGGGAGACTTGAGCAGAACAACTTCCTACCACAGCACCACTGAATTCCATCTTTGTCTGAACCTTTGAAATTCCAAGGCTTTTGCACCCATACTTAAAGATTGCTATTCTGAAAATACTGCAGGAATATGACAATGGTGGAGCATCAATATGTATAATTTTTCTTCCTTTTCCCTTGTGGAATAAAATAGTGTGTAGCATAATCCCACTTTCCAAGTTTTCCTTCACACAAGAGCCAGACTGCTTGCCAATCTAATTAAGATTTAAGAATTGTATCTCTGCTGCTGTGGTTTGAAATCCAGATGCAACTGAAGGCCATAGAGTTAAAGTTTAAATCCTTGAATTGTGAAGGTTAACTTATTAGTGCATGAGTATGTTAACTCACTTTGCTTGACTTTCTAGTGTAATCTCCTTTAGGCTATAATTCTGCATATTTTTGCATATCTCACTAATGGCTCAGAAGCCTTTCTGTTAGGAATGGGCTAGGAGTTTTGCACTGGTAAAACAGTAATAAATTAAAAAAGAAAACAGGTTGGTATAAATTTTTAATTTGATGTGTATTAATATGCCAATGCTTATGTATCTGTAAATCAGAAAATTAATATTTCCACATTTGCATCTTCACCTAATAGTTTGGACCACTCTCCCTAGAGCAAATAAGGAATAGTTGTATTCTTGCTCCAGTTTGAAACTTTAGTGCTTATTACAATTTATACTTTTATGAATAACCTTCAAGCTTCTTATAATATTTATAAGTCTTGTTTCATTTTTAGAGTGTTAAATGTCTAATTACTGGAGTGTTAAAAGCTTCCTGGTATTTTGGAAGAAATTGGGCACAACTTGATAATGTAGGCTGAGAGTATACTTAAGGTGATCTAAATGCAGTTACACTCATCGCCATCACTAACTTCAGGTGGCCTCATTCAGCTGAAAACTAAGGTTTTTCTTTTGCTTTTTCTTTTGCTTGTTTAATTACTAGCTGGATCTTTCCTTGCTCTGGTTCACCACATGGCAAGGTGTGTGCTGGCACTGCAGGGAGGAATGTGCAGCTGGAAGGGAAGCAAAATTATAGACTGTTCCTCTAGCACAGAGCCAAGGTTTAGACTGACTTTATTAAGGACCGATGGCCTTAGAGGAGTACGCCCAGAGTGTCAGTCTAAAGGGCCTGTAAGATGGCAGAATCTCCAAGTGATAAAACTACTTCTGTTTTCCTCAGTTACTATATGGGTAAAAGCTTGATTTTAGAAGAGTTTGGGTTGGGCTTGTTTTTTTATAAGAGTGGAAAGAAATTGCCTATTATACTTGGGCAGATTTTTTTTCTCAAAAGAGAATTTTAATTTTTGTTCCTATGTTTCTGTTAACTCTTCTAGGCTGTTTGCTGGTGTTAAGGAGTGTATAGCAAATTGCTTGAGTTGTTCCTAAACTGTTTCTCATTCTTCAATTTGATTGCTTTTAAAATGCTATAGAACAACTAAATTGTTCTTTCTTGTGCTGAGAATGTATAAGGTACTTCTTTTCACAGAGCCTTTGGTGACTTCAGTCAGCTTTTTGCTAGGAATTTATAGATCACTTTTTCACTTCTCTAAACATATTTGAAAATGGAGGCAAATGAGAACAGCTGACCCAGATGGAGCAATATTTCTGTTCATCCTGAAGTGCCCTGGGAGTTCAGTGTTTGTGAGAAATCTAAATTGACATCCCTTGGTCCAGACTTCCTCCAAACAAGAGTTGCTGTGGAAGGGAGCAGGGCGAGGTTCCTCACCCTGTAGTGTTGCAAGCCTTGGTAATGCCTCAGAGATACCCACTCTTGGACTGAAATGGGCTTTGTTCTTTATGGCTGAGCTGAGAACAAGGATTTCCTGCAGTGCCAAATGTGGGATTCTCTGAGGGGAAGCTCTGGCACTGCGTGAGCCAAAGCACAAACTACTGAATCCCTGTGACACCACGGTGCTGCTCCTTTAAACTGTTTAAAAGTCAAGTTGTCTTCCAGGCCCTTGAGTTTTAGTCACAGCCAACTGAAGATTCAGGCAAGGATTTAATCTGCACTATTAAGCTTTTCTCTTTGCAGGTGGCAGAGACATAATGTTGACGTGTATAATAAAGTGAAAAGAAAGGAGGAGTGCACAGGGACTGTATCTTAACATTCTCCAGATATCACAAAGAGAGCTCTGGGAGGGGGTTTAGATTTACATATTTGTGAGATGTAATAAGAAATTAAAGCCAAGGTTTTGCTTCATTCCCAGTATGGTTTGTTAGGATATTGAGTCACTGAATCTGCTTAAAAAAAAAAAAAAAAAAAAA
>VZRX01009742.1:84885-96828 GCA_013398075.1 Notiomystis cincta | reverse complement strand
AAAAAAAAAAAAAAAAAAAAGTAGAAAAGTACCAGAAAAACACTGGTAAAACTTTTGCTCACTTGACTTTTAATTCATAATTATTTAGGGTTATTTTTTGCATTCAGAGACACATTGAAATATCTTTTTCTCTTATGTTTAATGTTTGCCTTTATAATGAAGTGCTGTGCAGAGTTATGCCATGAATGGCCACAAAGGGTCTTCTACATTATTCTACTTTAATACACTTAATTAATTGCATATGATGACTGTACAAGAAATTAATTTGCTTCTCACTGAAATCACTAAGAACAAGCTTATGTTTTTTCAGGTCAAAGTATTATGGTTTGAGGGTTTTCTTTGCCCTCTCCTTATCTCCTCCTTCTCTTGCAGCACCAGTGAAGCTGGTCATGAGAGCTGTTGTATCTTCAGTCCTGGTGCATTTTGACTGAGGGATGAATTAACTAGCATGGAAATTAGAGCATGACCTTCTTCTGATAAAAACTGATATAAACAGAGAGATATTCTTGTAAACAGTGCCACAGCAAATGGATAACTTTTTTTTTCTTCAATAGAATTATATAGATCTGAAATCATAAAAATCTCTATAGGTTGTATAGCTCAGCAAGGAATAATATCCCTTATTTCACATGTTTTGGTCTTGATTAAAAGACTCACTAATCACTGTCTGTATGGAAAAAGTTGTTCATTCACTGTGTCTGAGCACAAATGGAATAATTCTCCAAAACTGCACAATATCATTTTCATGAGCCATATTTTACCATGGCAGAGCTCAATATTTATATTGATTTGCTTAGGGATACCTATTGCAAAAGATTCTATTTTATAAGCAGTTAGACAGATTGCATTTAATAGGAAGAATGTGTTTCATGGATTAAATATATGCTCAGAAAATAGGAAACTGCTACTTTTTGTATCTCATAAAAATGGTAATGCAACAATTAGCAGGGTCATATTATAAAGCACAGACTTTAGCTTAATGGATCTAGGGATATGCATTCATCAGCAACGATAGATTTAGCATAAAATGACATGTAAATGAATTGATGACTGATCATAAATTAATTTTAGTGCTGAAGAAGTAATAGAGACACAGCAAGATGCCACTTTATCATAGTATTTTACTGCTCAGCAACATTTGAGCAACTACTTAATGTTCTGTGTGCATTTCTTTTCTAACAGCTTGAATAAATTTGAGATTTTTTTGTGCCTTTCAGCAATATGGAAACCAAAAAAATCTAGAAGGACGGAATGCAAACAGAAATAAATTTGGCTAAGTGACATAAATTCATTTTTCATTAGATGTTTATGAAGGTCATTAATTATCATTGAACCTGAGAAGTGCTGAATATCTACGTACAGTTTTTACTTCCATTTTTAGTACTTTCTGCCCCAAAAATAAAATATTTAAATCTTAGAGGTTTATTCCAGGTGTATACATTCAAATATATGGGCATTTATGGTGGAGAAAAGTAAAAAACAAGGTCTAGTTTTTGTAAGTGTGACAATATTTACACTCTGCATTCAAACTCTTCTATTATTCTTTCTTGTTTTGATGGTACAATGACTATTGCCCCTTCTACTCCATCACTTCCACCAAAATCAGTGGGCATTCTTGCTGTGGAGTCATAACAGTGGTCAGACACATCCAAGAGAGGATAATATCTTTCTCCTGTACAAAGGCTAAAAGAATTCTGTAACTGATTTCAGCTGAAGTAGCATCAGTCCCCAAGGACATCACCCACACTTCACAAACCTAAGCAGTCTATCCCCATTCCATTAAAAAACTGCAGAGGAGCAGGGACTTAATATTAGTATGTACTGGCTTGTCTTGTAAAGGAAAACACATAGTGAGCACAGAGATGTTGGCAGATGCAGAAAAGTATCTAATGGAATTTCAGAAGCGTCAGGTTTGTTGTGAGCAGCTTTTATTTCACAGGTGCATTAGACTTCTTTTATTATTATTTTTAAGTAAAGCAACAGTACACTTAACAAAGAAAAATACTGTTTTTATTGCCAGCCAAATGCCACTAAAAGCAGTAGCATGCAGTCTGCTGGAAGCTGGCACCTCTGTTCCCCTCACCTTTCCCTGAGAGCAAAGAAGCTTTCTGTTTGCATTAGCACCAAGAGATATTTTATGGAGCAAGAAAACAGAGTTCAACTTTTCACAGAGCTGATTTTGTTCTGCATAAAGCATTTACTGCTGCTGTCAGCAAGAGTAAAATTTACAGTTGCCAGAAAGCGTAAAAACTCAAATGTGCACTTGGAAAACACATAGTGAGCTGCATGTAAAGGAGACACTAAAAGCCTGTTTCATCCCATTTCAAAATGCACAGTTGATCTGAAAGGAACGTCAGCATCCCTTATCCTGCCTTTATTCAGAGAAAAACAAATGTGCATCTGATTTGGAAAGCAAGAGGCCAGTGGATGCCTTTAAACAAGCAGTCACCACGTGTGCTGTGCTAACACAGCTGTGTGCTGGCCGGGGGTGCCCGGGCTGGGCTCCAGCACTGCCATGCCTTCTGGGCAATGTCTACACCTCTGCAGGTCAGAGCAAAACAGGATTTACTGCTGCAGGTTTTGGTGGGGGAAAGAAAGAAATTGTTTATGCAGTGAAACTGAATAGCTCAGGAATCAGTAGAAATAATGTAGGGATTTTGCCTTTAGCTCCCTGGTCACACACAGCTGTGGGTGCTGTACATGTCTCGGGGTATTTTGCTGACTTCAGCAGTTATAAAGAGGTTCTATTTAAAAAATTGCTTTCAGCAACCAGAAGTAACATAGACTGGTTTGGACTAGGAGGGACTTCTGAAGGTCATCTGGTTCCAACCCTCTGCTATAGGGACAGGGACACTTTCTTCTAGACCAGATTGCTCAAAGCCCCATCCAGCCTGGCCTTGAACACTTCCAGGGTTGGGACATCCACAACTTCTCTGGGCAACTTGTTCCAGTGCTTCACCACCATCACAGTAAAGAATTTCTTCCTTACATATAATCTAAACCTTCTCTTAGTTTGAAAATACTGCTTCTTGTCCTGCCCCTACAGGCCTTATCAGAAAGCCTCTTTCTGTCTTTATAATGACCCCACTTCCTATGATTTTATTGAAATGCTGCAGGACAATCTCCCCAGAGCCCTCTCTTCTCCAGGCTGAACAACCCCACTTGTCTGCACAGAAGGAGGGGTTCCAGCACTCTAATCATCATTGTGGCTCCTCTCTGGACACACTCAAGCAGATCCATGTCTGCCTTGTGCTGGGGCCCCCAGAACTGGACGCAGAGCTCCAGGTGGGCTCATGACATCCCAGTAAAACTCAAGCCCCTGCAAGAACAGAGCTAGGCTTTGAGCTTGATAGGTTCCTCCTAGAACAGCTGCTGGAGGAGAGGGGAAGGGGGAGTGATCCATAGCCAGAGCACACTGTTCCTAACCTTGCTAACTCTGCTCTCCATGAGAATGTGGAGGAGTAGAAGAACAGAGCTTTTTTTATAGTACTAGCCTAGAAAACTGTCAGTCTGATAATAAAAATGTAGGTAATTTTAGAAAAACTGGCATGTCTATGATTGTGTAGAACAATAGCTGTATTCACACACTGTCCTTTTGCAAATTTTCAGTATATTTTGTAACTGAAATGAGGGTTGTTTTTTTTTTTTTTGACTGACTAACAGAGCAAATGAAAAACTGCTACTACACACACCCCTAAAGTGTCCCGTCCAAATTACCATGTCCATTATATGCTGTGTAACAGCTGTGGTTAGCAAATGGACAGAGCAATGTGAGCAGAGAGAAATTAAAAGTTCTTTTAAAACATCCATAGTCTCATGGACCATGACAGTGAAAACAAAAAGTGCTCTGTATATGGTTTTATATGTCTCTACATAGACAATAGAATCTATCACACAAAACCCTTGGGCCCTGAAATTAACGGCACACATGTTAAATTTTTAGCATCTAAGTACCATCCCTTGATATCTGTAGCTCAAGTTCCATTTTTATGTTTCAGCTTGTGCTCTCATATTTTGTGGAATGTGATTGTTTGAAAATGTCCTCAGTTATAGCATTTCATTTTCTTAACATCTTCATGAAGTGTTTTATCTGTAGTATCTCTTTTCATACATCATCAATAACTGTTGCTAAGCGTCTTTGCTCTCCATTCTCTGTGATGTCCTATCAGACTTTGATTGTTAGTTCAGAAAATGCCTTCTCAGAGGAAATTCAGTTTTAGCCTTCCCGTGCTGTTATCTGGGCTCCCTCACATCTGTCTGCATCAGGTCAAGTCTGTTTGGAAAATACCAATTTTATGTGTGCTTTTGGCAAGCAGAATCAAACTCTGTCACTCTCTGTTGCACTTAACACAGTTTCTGCCTGTCAGACCTCCACAGACCTCTTTGGTTTCTTTTCTTGTATCTGAGGAGTGCACAGGTTTTTGTTATTATAGCCTGCCACTTCTGTGACATTAAAAGGTTTGGTCACTGCAGCATCACAAAATAATCCATTGTTCTTGAGCTTTGTGGTGCAGCATGCTACTGAATTCCAGGATTCATTTATTGTACTCATGACCTATTTTTGCAGGACATTTTTAATATTTGACACCACCATTAGTTAATTAGCCTATCAATTAGCCAATAAGCAGGTCATTATTGATTTACTACTTAACAATTTTAAACACAGCAATGCTTTCTTGGACATGGATTTTAAAGAGGCTACTGTGCTGCTACACATTTTATGTACATTTACAGAAATTCAGCTCTGCTAACTGAGTAAAGTCAGGGCCATGATGCATCCACTCATGTCTTCATGTCTTTGAAAACCAGTTCTCTGCAGATTCTCACAGGTTCACTGGGCTTTTTCTTTTTCAACATATGACTGTTGCTGAAAAGTACATTTCTGGTGTTTCAGGAAGGGTGTGGTGCCTGTACTATCTCAGAGCAGCATGCAGTGTCTACATAGCACCATGAAATGCCATGCAGCAGCTCAGGGCCCACAAGCACTCTGGTATTACTCCAAATTTGGTAGCTCATTAGCAGGGCTGCCCTGTTCCTAGAGCAAAGTACTTGCTCCTGGCTCTTCCCTTTGCTTCCTGCTCCACTGCAAGTGCGGAAATACCCTGGGATATTTTAGAAGTACAGAATGCCAGCATCTCCATCTCTGAAACTCTGAAAGAAACAGAATTACAGTGCTTTGAAAAAACAAAATTGAACGGAGTAATAGCTTTTGAAATTGCTGGGTAGCTGATTGTTGCTTGATTCATGCATCAGAAAAAATAAAAGAAAATATAAGTGAAGAGCAAATAAGATTAATCCTTCCTTCTCTGTTTTGCTCTCTATATTTTAGTTATGTCAAGATTTCTGTATTTCTTTCATGTGGTTTTTCTGGTATCTGGTTTTCTGCCTGCATTTTTATGATGTTGTTATCACTTTCCTCTCCTGCAGTGGTGGTAATCCACAGCTGGAAGGTACCACGAGGCCACCACTGGCCTAGCAGCTGACTCAGTATTAAATCTGAGCATATATTTGCTCTGCTCTTGAATCTTATTTCTAACCTCTTTAAAAAAGTTACTTTAATCCACTAGAGTGAGCTACTTTAGACCAGCTTTTTTCAGGCCATTAAAACTGCTCATTTATTTTAAGGCTTTGATTGACAAAATTATATGGTGCTAGTCTTGCTCAGAATAGCACTTGAAGCCCAGTTCTGAGTTTGCCGTGTCTACACTAGACTTAACATGTTCAGTCTAAAATTAAGACTTGGTTTGGCAAATATCAAACTAGAAACTGATTTGTAACAAGTCAACTAAAACAAAAATAACAGAAATAGTCATATTCAATTCAATCACAGGAAAAATTGATTAATTCTTAAAAGAATTTACAGTGGAGCCTTTGCATTTGTAGAGAGTATGTATTATTTTGTTTACAGGACCAAAGCTACATGGAGCAAGCTATGAATGGGATCCCACCTTGCTCTGATAGTCCTCTGTTGTACCAAACTCTGTCAGAAAAACTTGGGGGTTTGTGTTGTGAAAGGACACAATAAGCGGGTCTTTAAGCTTTATATGAATATTACTCTTCTGTACCAAACTCTGTCAAATGAATTTTTGGTTTCCTGTTCAGAAAGAATGTATAAAGTGGCTCTTTAAGCTTTAGATGAACAAAGACTATCAAATGTGCACCACTCACTAGCCCCCTACATTTGTTTTTAGGTTCAATGGTAAATGGATGGGGTTCTGCGTCTGATGAGGACCGTAACTTTTCTAGTCATAGATCTAGTGTAGGTAGCTCCTCAGATGACTCCATCTTTACCAGCGGCACTTTTGCACAAGCACTGGTTGCAGCAGCAGATAAAGCTGGGTTTAGGCTGGATGGAACCAGCCTGACAAGAACAGGTTTGTAGACTCAAAGTTGATGCTTTCTGCATGAAGGCTGTCTCTGCTTATCCTTCTCTCGGCGAATCTGCGTCTCAAACATGTCTAACATGCATGGAATAAGGTGGATGGAGATACTTTTATCAGTGTGTTTCAAATGAAACCTTGCACTACATTTCATTTTTAGAGATTTGAAGCAGTGAATGGCACAAGCTTTTAATCTGCACCTTTGGTCTGCTGCAGTTCCCCTCAGTGCTGACTCTGCTGTAGATTTACTGACAAATGCTCTTTCAATATTTCGATAAAGAGATTACTAATTCTGCCTTGCAGCCTTTGATGATTTCATTTTCTGTAAAATCTCCTCACAATCATTCTCATTTCCAGTGATGAAAATCATGTTTAAACTATTATCTCCATCCCTGCTCTTCTCTTGCATTTCTTCTTGCAAAAGTGTTTTTTTTCTGTGAAGTCTTTCTAAGCATGGGGTGAATTGGTGTGCTGTGATTGTTAACAAGACAAACTGTTTGAAGCTTAATTAATAGCTGATTTTTAAAATACTTAATTCAATAAGCTAATATATTTTGATAACATTTAATTTTGGTTGTGCCAACTGAATCTGCCAAGTAAAATGTAACAAAGGTAAAGTGGATATTACATTTGAAAACAGCCAATCTTATGAAATTAATTAATGAAAACTAAATATATTTTAGTTCGTATTTTTAAAGCTCCATATGTTTTATTTATACTAAAAATATAAAGAAAAATATCTCTGTTCCGGTAAAAAAAAGGATACATTTGCATTTTCTTAGTCTTGTCAAAATATCAACAATAACTGATTATTTAAATGCACAAATCTAATAGCAAAATATGAACTTGGGTCATATTTTTTGTTATGCTTCCTCAGCTGATTCTGGGTGAAAGGTCCCATAATATTCCTATCATTTAAATATTTTAAACTATTAGTCTGGTATGAAGACTTCCCTTCAGTAGAATATGTGCATTTATGAGAAAATCTCACATGTTGGGGCTGAAAACTATAGGTTTTCTACATGCAATAACTTCATGACAAGCACTGCCTTTTAGGAACATTAGGAATAAAGGAAAGAGCTGATGGCGAAGTCCTAAGATCCATCTTTTTTCAAATCACTGGGACTTTTAGCACTGGCTTTGGTCAGACATAGTCATCCTTAAAAAATTGTTATTTCACCATAGCTGATAACCTCAATTGTTTCCTTATATTAATGGAAAATGGAACAAATCTGTCTTCTCACTTAAAAAAAAAAAAAAGAAAAGGAAAAAAAAAAAAGCCAAGAAAACTCATGCAGATCTTGGCTTACCCAGTATGGACACATTTGGCCAAACTATAACTTAAAATGTACTGTTTCCTTAAAGAGTCTCCCAGGTTCTCAGTGAAAGGAGCAAATCCTTTCCAACCTTCTTTTTGGTGGTGTTTGCTCCAGTAAAAACTAATGCAAAGATTCACCCAAAGTCACTGTCACTTGTTTCAAACCTTTGAAAAGTGCAGTTCCCACCACAAACACACTCATAACAGAAGTCAATTGACACACAAATACAGACACTTTAGAATAAATGATTTTTCTATTGTAGATATGTGAATGGAAAATACAAGGAAAGGATGAGACCCCTCCCTTGTCAGCTGTATTTTTCCAGGTCAATGAGGTCACAAATGCATTTAAAGTGAATATGTGTGTAATTCCTCAGACAGAGCAATACCTCATTCGAGTGTAGGGTACGAAAAAGGATCCAGCAGTTGTAGCAGAGACTTTATGATTATTACCCTCTTACTTTCTTAATGATCCAGCAGGCAAAATGGAAATAAAATAAAACCCCACCTGTAAACAAACAGCCCTCCCTTCTTTTCCTCACAGAAACCTCAGTAAGTGGAAATACTCCCCTGCTCACTGCAGTTTCATTAGGCTGTGTCACCCAGGGGGTAGAGTGGCTCTGTCAGACACCCCAGTTAGAGCCCTGCCTGCCCCACAGCAGCCCCCAGAGTGCAGCACGGTGCCTGGCAGGGCAGAAGCAGCAGTGTTATCCTGTTCATTGCTCTGAAGGGAGTCTGAAGGTCCTGACTCTTTATTCCTCTGCAGTCTGGACAGTTATTTTCACCCATTTAGAACAGCTGTGAAATACTCTCAGCAGTAGATACTAAAGGAGGTGTCCAGCTTGATAGCCTCACGTGGGAATGTTTGATTGCCAAGCATAAGAGGCACTGGTGAATCCAGATGCAATGTGTCTCTCCTGCCAGACACTTTGATTCCAGTTTCCAGAAGCCATCATGTGATTTGCCATGAAGTTCAAACAGCTTTCCTTTCTAACACCCGTGGGAAATTAAATCAAGAATTAGTGGATTCATCCTTGTCTCCACTTAAACACACTAAATCTGCTACAAAAAGTCTGACACTGCTCAGCAGTTCTTACTGGAAAGGCTGCATACAAATACAGGATGCTGTAATCAGTTATTAAGTGCATTGAAAAATGTGTTATGGGAGTCTGCACATCATTTGTGTTTGCCCCATGTATCATTTAGGTCAATGCTATTTATTTGCCTCATTTTCATGAAGGGATAAAAGAGAATGTTTGGTGTCTTATTTCTTTTTAAAACCAGCATTCTGAATGAATAATCACATTTCTTTAGTCAAAAGAATAAGTGTGAAGAATCTGTATCCTGCACTCACTAGTTGCACTTACATGTTGTGAGTTTATTTTTGTAAAACATCTGTGCAGTGTGCTGTGAGCTGGGGTGGAATTTCAGGCTCATATCTGAATTTCTTCGCATTAGAAATCTTTTTTTATTATTATTTTTAAATGAAATTTTAATATTTTGTCTGTGTTCATCTGCTGCGTTATCCTTATCCATGAAACAAGAGCTTGATCACTTGTCTTTGTCTGGTTGCAGCTGTGCCAGCTATGGAGGTTAATGTTCCCAAATGCTTATTCCTGCCTTCTCCCAGCTCCAGAATTAGCTGCTTGGGCGGGTGTTCTGTAACCCAATTTCACTTAAAACGAGCTAGGTTAGCAAAGGCATTGTTCTCAGAGTATATAAATTCAATTGGGCTTTCTTTTTGGTTTTGGGGGGTTTTTTTTGTTTGTAGAGGAGGTTTAGGGAATGTCCAAACAAGGCGTTCAGACATGGTAACCTCCCATAGCTGGCAGAGATGTGCAGCTGAGGACAAGCCTGGCTGAGAGCAGTGCCCTCCTCAGGGTGCACAGCAGTCAGAAGGTAGAAGATCAAGCCTGAGACAGTCACGAAATCTCTGAAGTCAAATAGGGAAACATCATCCCAACATGTATGTGTTAATGTGAAACAACATGTTAGAGAGATTGCAGCTACCTTTTCACTTTGCACTCTTGGCACTGAGAATATTTCAAATAGGATGCTGAGCTGCACATTACTCCCAGTTAATCTTTTCTAGATCAGGTTGTATGTGACAGCATGTTGGAAGCAAGTACATCTGTTGGAAGGTTTTACTAGAAAATATAACTCACTGCAGGGTAGGCCATGGTCTAAGTTAAAAAAAACCCCTTACTATCATGGGCCTATTGACCAGAAAAATAGCAAACACCCATTTTGCCATTTTCTATTATCTCTTACAGCATTTGGGCTTAGAACAGCATTGAAAAAGCAGGAGTTCTGACTGGCTTATGCATTTTCCACTGCAGATAAGCATTAAAACATGTAAAAATTTTAATTACCAATGTTAACCTCTCCAAAATTTCGCAGGAATGACGTACACATGAACAAAAGAATGTAAAAGACAGTGATTTTTAGTTTTCATCAGTTACCATTAAATATTAAATCTAGCTAAGTTAACAGAATAAAAATATCAGAATAAGAGGAAGTGAATGTAGTAAATGAACTGTGCTCTTTACATTCCAAGGCTTTTAATCATCTGCTCCATAGAACAGCATCAAAGATATTTCTAAAGATATTTCTTTCAGAGAAATCATGTAGCTTGAATATATATATATATATACACACACACACACACCATATATAAAAATATATAAGTAAATCTGAGGTCAGAATATATATTTTTGACAAATAAAAGTGCTGAAAATTAACTGGAAAATTTTAGCTTTTAAATATACCCCCATTTTTATATCTTGAGAAAAGAGAGTCCTTAAGTATACAGACCTACACTGCTACATAGCTTGCAAAATCAGTTATGTTTATCTCTCTGGAGTTACTCCAGACATACAGTGCATATGGGAGCCCCTAAAATGAGAATCTGGCTCAGAAAACATGAAAGTGGAAGGCAGGAGGAGATAAATTTGATATGATTGCAGAACTGTTTTCCTTCCCTGTTCAAGGCTGAGGAGTTGTTATGACACATCTGTTCAGCACACAGAGCAGGTAGGAGTTACACGGCATACAGTAGTTTTATCACAACAGATGGAATAATTTTAATTATAAAAGTTAAAGGCAAAAGAATGCCAAGTTTCTCTGCTTCACTTGTTGTGGTGTGTCTTAAAGCAGTTGTTATCAGTGGGTACCTCGAGGAGACACTTGCCTGCCTCTGAGAATTAGACCTGATTTAATGTTTCAGAGCAGACATTTATAGAACAGCCCATTTCAAGGCAGTAACATTTTTTCATCCTGTTTCTCTCTTTCTATTTTTTTTTTCTTCTTCTTTAGGCAAAGCATATTCTGCCTCTCAGAGACCTCGGCCAGGCAGTCCTTTTTCTACTGACAGCAGCACCAGTGCAGCTGTCAGTCAGGGTCAGAGGCCGAGGCCCACGAAGAAACACAAGGGCGGACGTTTGGAGCAGCCCTCGGTGCCTCACCGCCGGGAGGGAATCACGGACGGTGAGTGTCGGGGAGGAAAGGCTGCAGCAGGCAGCTGTGCCCAGCAGGAGAAGGAAGGCAGGGCCATCTTCTCAGGAATAAGCTTACAGTCAACTGCTGCTCTGGTGGAGTTGCCACGTGAGCAGTACTGCAGCTTTAGCAGTGTGGGGCTTGGGGGAGTGTTCGAGGAGCCTTTCCCCATTTCTGCTCTGAACATGTCTTCATCTCTTAGGGTTCCTCAGGTCTCAGTATAAATCTTGCCCCAAAATGACTGCATTGCACGTGAGTTGACATTGAAAAATGGCCTGTGAGTAATTTTACATTTTATGAAAGTAGCCACCACTAGCAGTAGAAGTATGCCATGAATTCCTAAGGAGAAGCAGGGAGCTGCTCCCACAGGACTCTGTTTGGTTTGTGCTGGTTTTGACAGACACCCAAGAGCTACAGCAACACGTGCCATGCTTTTCCCATGATTCTGCCTCACCTCTTGTCCATGCTGCTTCAGTCCTGACATCCACTGACCTCAGTGACTGTGTTTCCCTCTTTTACATCTCCACTTCTCTCTTATGAGTACTTCCCATCTGGAAATTCCAGGCATGTCTGTTCTGCTCTTCTAATAATTAAGATCAGCTCTGTCTTCCATTTTCTTTGTCTACCCTTCTTGAGTCTGGCAAAAGACACAATTACTGCCTGTTAGTTTTTGAGGAAGACTGGATAGGAAGGTGGCCAGCTGGCTACCTCCCCCTCATTTCTTCTGATCCCTGGCCTTGCACCTGTAGG